>JAMKQA010043566.1:0-17523 GCA_024699735.1 Posidonia australis | reverse complement strand
TACGTAACAGGGATCCTTACCCAGATTTCTGGTTTTCGAAGACCTTTCTTTTTTATTGTTTTGCATGATTTTCATGTTTATGGTTTTCCTCATCTTCCATAATAGACTAGGTGGCGACTCCTTTTTGCATTTTGTTTTATTTTTCTGTCGTAGCTTTGCCGATTTTCGCATTATCTTGCGATCTCCTCGCCGGCATGGTTACAATTACTATAGCCTAAATAAACTAACCTATTAGGTTTGAACATCTGATTTCATGCCTGGTTTGATGAAGATGAAACCTTGGAGATTTAACTTTCCATTTGTGTTTCTTTGGATGTACTCTACTTGAACACACTGTTGTTGCTTTATTTCTTGGTTCCTAAGCGACTTGACCAAGATAGGATGATTTTCTATCTGATTAGGCTTGAACTACTGTAAATGCACCTTGAACTCCTTGTACTTGAGTACTTAGCTTCTAATTTTGTTTAATCTATGTGACCATGTCAGTAGAACCCTACATGACTCCTTTGTGCATGGAAGTACACGAAGAATCCCTAAATGGTCAGAGCGAAGATAGTGAATTTGAGAAAGGAGACTCAACTTAGAAACATTGAAGAAGGATAAGAAAAAGGAGTCGCCACCTAATCTTTTAATGGAAAGACGAGGAAAACCAAACACAAATTAAATTTAGAGAAATCAATACAAAGATACACATGTGTGCTCCGTGCCTAATGGATGTAGCGCGTAAATCTCTGTGGGCCAAAGAGAGGGTAAGGATTCTTGTTATGCATGGAGAAGGTGTTAGGAACCCGCATACGCCCAAAGAAATTGATCTTTCAAGGTTAACTGCGTACTCATGACCTAGTGTGTGTATGCTTGTCTATTTCTAAAGCAAATGCCTAAGATGAATGCGAAAACATGACATAAATCCCTAAGAAGCAGGGAATAAATGAGAAATGATAAGGAAAATAATCCAAGGGACAATGTAAGCATTGAGAATGCCAATTTACTGTACACTCTTGGGCGATAGGAAAATCATGAAAAGTTTAAAACGTTCAGAAAGTGTTACTCAAAACAGTGGAAATTAGGAAAATCTGAGAAAGTCAAATAGGAGAAAATAATTCGTATTTGGGTTTACGTCAGCATTATTGGGCCTGTTAATGTACGCCCTTAGACGATGGGTAAAATCAAGCAAATTAGAGTCATTTGGAGAGAAAATTGACATAAAATAGTGGAAAACTTCAAATCCTCGTGAAAGTTAAAAAGGGAAACAATCCTTGCTAGGTCGATGTTAGCATTTTCATGTCGATTAATGTACGCCTTCAGGTGATAAACTCCCAACATAAATCATAAAATCGTGAAAATAGTGAAAATAGCAAAATATGGGAAAAATGATAAAATTGCAGAGAAAGGGCATTTTTAGCAAATCATGCCAAAAGACTATATGCCCTAGGACGGAATGGGGATTACTGAGGAATCCAAAGGAAAACCAAGAAGTCAAAGAACAGTTAAACGAGGAAGCAAAGAATCAGTTATAACTGCCTAGATCCTCGGGCCCCACGTCGACGATTTCCACTAACTAATTCCGTTTGCTAAAACCACCACCTGTAACCGCTTGCTCCTTACGCCAAGATAGATCGTCAGATTCCATTGCCATCTGGAATTGCAAGACCTGTCACCATTCCTATTGCTGAACTCTGATTGAATCTCGACCAAATGAAGCAAGAAAGGTGGAATGATCAGGTAGAGGAGCTAATGGGATGCAAGATAAGTCCAATTGCTTGTTCAGATGGTGAAATAATTTACGGGATCTTTCATTCGATCTACCTCGCCGCCACAGGCGGCGATCACAACAATCTAACGAGGCTCAGGGAGTGAAGAGAAAGCATTGGAAAGCTTGGATGAATGGAGTAGAGTAAGATTGATCAAATGAATTGGTGGAAGAAACATGCTATTCTTCCACCAACCTTCCTCATCGGTGTGGACGTCAATCATCCTCGTCCAAGGTTGATGTGCTTCATTCAAAGTCTGAGGAGGTAAGGGAGCAAACTAAATGAATTGAGAGGAATGCAATCAAGAATCTCAACAGGAAAAGACACCAAAACACCTCTCTATAGCCCACAATTGCCAGCACTGGCTGAACTCCGATGAAACGCGCCACTCAGTCATCGACGGTGGAGGGAGAGGAAGAAGAGTCCTCCACGGCATGCCAACAGTGGACACGAGGCTTGCTAGCCTCACTCCTGGCTTCGAGTGTGTCCAAAGGGCAGAGGCTTCATCACCATTAATTCTCGATGACGGTAGGAGAAAAGGTGGGGCCAAGTGTCAAAAATTGACCTCCAACCGACTAGGCCATCATGTAGGGCTTGAAAGGAAATGGAGAGAGATGAATGGCTTACTTGTACAACACCAAAGATCACCAAAGGCTTCTCGAGGCTAGAACAATGTCGGTTGTAGCTGGAGACGTCGTCAGAAGCATGGAAGTTGTGATGGGATCACCGAGGATAGACTAGAGTTGGAGTTCTTGAGCTAGAATGAGGGTGATCTCTTTGATGATCCCTCTGGTGCGACGCAGAGGCCTTTAAATAGGCGACGAAATCGATCCATGGCCGTGGATGTGTAATGACCGGAGGTGAGCGGCGGCGATGACATCCAGGAGATTGAATTGGTAAATTGAACACTGGATTAAGGGCATAAAAGTCCCTGGAGGCGAGAGGAAAGAGGCTAGATCAAATCCTAGCCGTCATTAGTAGAAAATTAAGTAATTAAGCAGCAAAAGAGACTTTTCTGCCGTTCATCACCGAGATAGGGCATTTCGCCAACTATTTCCGCCACTTATTTTTGCCAGCTATACACACCTGGAATCCACGCCACATATAACCAGTTGGAAGTTTCGCTTGGCCTAGTAAAAATCAATTATGTAGCCCTTGAGCTCATTGACTATTTACTAAGGGACAACCAATAGTCAATGGTTAGTATGAACGCTATTGAGATGTTTCAAAGATCACATCCTCTCCCCTGGATCCGTTCAAGCCTACCTTTAAAATCTGGGGTGTCTACAATCTGAATGAGGTTTTGGGGAATCATAACTAATTTTGGAATTTTGTCCTTGTTTATGCCTATGGTCTGTCTTGTTATGCTTGCATGCTAATTTTTCTGCCTAACTTTGCATTGTGCCTTGCAATTTGAATGTGTTAGCTATGACCTGAGGGATTTGTTTTGTTAAGCTTGCATAGATGGTTTCTTGCCTAGTTCAATCAAGATGAAAGCCCAAGCATGCTTATCTTTTTTTTTTTTAGGCTAACTTTATCAATGTGTGTGATTATTTGACTTTCCCATCCATTTGTGTTTGAGATGTACACTTCTCTTGAATAACCTACCATGTCGAGTTGGACTAATCCAAAGAAATGGGTTTCTGTAATGAGACTCTACTTTTTTTGCCATTTTGTTAATGAGGATGTTCTTACAGGAGTCTTTGCTTGCACATTTACTTGAATGCAACCATATATAGATGTAACACCCGTAAATTCATTTTGTAATTATTTACATTTTTAATGAATTTATTCTTGCATGGGTGTTATTGTTTCGAGTCCCGTTTATGTGATTTTAAGCTTGGGCTTTATGGGCTGACTTCCTTTTGTGTGTTCCTGTACGTAGTTGACACTGTGTGTGTGGCACTGTACTTGTGGGCCCGTGTGTGGGTCCACGTAGGGGTGGCGTTTGTGGGCCAGTTTGTGAGGCTTGCAGTTGGCCTCATACTAGGAACAGGTGGTTTTGTGTGCGGAATTTGTGTTGGGCAAGTGGCGGCTGGCTAGTGTGCATGCATGCTTACCTTCCTCCCTGCGTGGTTTTTAAGCCGAGGCACACTCCCCATGTAGCAACACATCATTCCCTTCTTTCCCTTGCCTCCTCTTCCTTCTTGAGCATGCCACTCTTCCTCTCCCTCCATTTCACCATCGCTCTCTCTCCCTTCCTTCCCTCTCTCTCCCTCCACTCACCTCCTTCCCCACCTCACCCTCTCCCTCTTCCCCATTTCCTTTCTCCCCTGTTTCCTCTATTCGGTATGCTTGAGGGTCGGTGGTGTACAGCGGTGCGTGGAGCTCTAGTGCGATTTCCCTAAGGTCGTGGAGTGGCCGAGGATGCCTGGAGTCGCCGGTGGTTGGCCGGAGTTGGCATGGATCGCCGGAGTGCATTCTCAGGTACGCACATCACCCTCATGCTGTAGAAAGCTTGAAAATGGTAAAAAATGAAAGGAATGCATGAAATCTAGGTAAATTTACATTCCTAGAATTTATTTTGAATTTATGATGATTTATGGTGGAATTTATGACCATTAATGGTGTTGGTGGTTTTGGGTTGTTTTCGACTCTTGTAGCTTCTTGAATTTATTTCTTCTTGCATGATGAATGGATTTTGGTTTTGTTTATTTGGATTTGGAGTAGACTCGAGGGTCTATAATATATGTTTTAGTTGGATTTTGTGGTGCTTGTTTTGGGGGTCCTCCCTTTGGTCTCATTCTCGACGATTTTGTGGGTTGGTGCCTTGGGCTGTTTTCTGGTTTCGCAGAAAATGACATACCGAAATTTTTTTGTATGCCATTTTTCTATTAGATTAGGTTCCTTGGTCGAAATTTGGTAGACTGAATCTCCTCAGTTTATCGTTTTTGACTATGAGTGTTGACTATTGTGTCCTAGTTCTGTTGATTGAATTTATTCGGCCTACCAAACCAGGAACTTTTGGTCGACCGGTCTAGTTTTCGATCTACCGTTTTAGGTGCCTGCACCTATTTCGGTCAATTGATTTTGGTTGGTCTTCCGATCTAGGAGTTTTCGGTATACCAAGCCCATTTTGGTATGTCAAATTAGGGCCCAACTGTTTTATAAAATGTGTTTCTATGGGTTTCCCAGATTGGTTTGTTTTGTCCACTTGAGGTAGGATCATAGGCCATCAGTGGTGGTCTTGTGGGACACCTGATGTGCTATTTTGTCGAGGTTTTTCAATAAGTTTCCAAAGATATAAATTGGTTTGAAAATGGTTTTCAAAAAGATGAGTTTGCCCATTTTGGAAAATGGTTTTCCTGATTTTTTGTGTGTGGGCCAAGAGACCGTGGGACCGTGTCATCGGGAACAAGGAATGTGACGATATTCTCGGGTGGTCAAGACCATCTCCTTGGTTGAGGTTAGGGGCCGAGATAGTTGAGCCTGAGAGTTGTTGGGTCTTGGAGGTATGAGACTCCCTAACTATTATCACGAGGCTACGATTGTGGTCCACGGGTCGAGGTATTTTATGGCATGACGGGGAGGTATCACACTCTTGCTGTCGTTGTGAGTATTGAGGCTTGGGTGTTGTTGGGTGTGGTGATATGACACTCCCTCTTGAGCACCATGTGGTGGACACCGCGAGGAAGCGTAACCTATGGTAGCCAATGCAGGCGAGACATGTGCCCCGTAGCTTGTAGCGTCTCCCTAGTAGGGGTTGGCTTTATGAGGGTTCTCTTGGTGAGAGAATCATGGGACGGTGATTGACTCCTACATAGGGTGGCACACTGTGCCTGTGTAGTGCACTTTGGTGGCTGCTTGTGGCCAGAGTTGGTTTCCTGGCGCCAAGCTTCCCGACTCACTATGTGGTTTTTACCATTGAGGGCCTTATTTGTGGTTTTAGGCTGGTAGAGCCCTATTTACTTTTTTGGCTGGTGTGGGCCGCATTTGCTATGGTTTGCAGCCTATCGGCCTTGGTTTGTCTATAGTGGTAGTTTTGGAGAAAATGATTTGTGAAATGATTTTAAGGAAAAACTAATGTAGATTTGTTTTCCATTGTTTTTTGTGGGGTGTGTGCTAGGTTACTTTTGTCACTCACTCTTGTTCTTCGTGATTTTGAGTTGCAGGTGTAGACATGCAGATGGGTTTTAGCATATTGCACATAGTCCTTCCATTGGATGTGAGCAGATGGAAGGCAGTTTGTGCCGAATTGTGAAGCTTACCACACGAGATCTCCCATGCCTTCAGCAAGAGTAGTGCCAGTGAGTTGTCAGATGACCCGTGGCTGAGCCAATTCACGAAGCTTCATCCACCATCGTTCAAGGGAAAGGTTAGTACTGAGGAGAGTGAGGCCTAGCTGGAGAAGGTAGTGATCATGTTGGAGAGTATGGCATGCCTAGAGGAGCATTAGGTGCGGTTGGCAACTTATCTTCTAGATGGTGAGGCAGATAAGTGGTGGAAGTGTATGTGGCAGCTAAAGTTCCCAAACTCAGTAACTATCAGCATCTAGTGGAAGGATTTCAAGGTGGCCATCTATGACAAGTATTTCCCCTCTCATGTGAATGAGTAGCTTTGTCGAGATTTACGGAGTTTGGAGTAGGGCACCATGTCGATGCTCGAGTATGCGATTGATTTTGCCCGACTGGAACGTTTCGCTCCTGCCTATGAGTATAAGGAGGAGCGGGCATAGAGATTTCTAGACGGCTTAAACCCAAGGCTGCGGGTGAAGGTGATGGGTTGTCAGTTTCAGAGGGTGGAAGACATGGTTGGGATGGCTTATCGCTTCAAGGCAGAGCTTCTGGAGAGTTGTCCTAAAGGGATGGATAAGTCTTCTTTTATCTCCAGTTCTCTTTCTCTGGTCCTCCAAATGCTAGTTGTTCTTGTAGCCTTGGGAAGAAGCAAAAAGGGAGGTCTAGTGTTTCCTCTGCAGGCCGGCAAAGTTTTATTAGGAGTAGGGGAGTTGGCTTCAGTCAGACAGGGTCCAATGCTTTCGATGGGAAGTAGTGCTTCAATTATGGTCAGGTGGGTCATATTGCTACATTTTGTCCACATCCTTGATGGACCTCAGCTTCAGTGGTGTGCTACAATTGCGAGAAGGCGGAACATGTCCAGAAATCTTGCCCAGAATTGCCTAAGAAGGCACGAAGCGCAGCACATCAGTCGACTAGGGGAGGGATGTTTACCATTACAGCTTCAAGCACTGAGACTTCAGGAGATGTAGTTGAGGGTAAGGATGACTAATCGGTATTGTGACCCTTTGTGATTGTTGTAATATCTTTGTAACCTGGACATCTGCCTGATTGTATGGATGTGGTGTTGTTTTTTTGCTTGGCCATCAGGTTCTTTTATTGTGGCTGATCGGATGGCCAAAGTGTTGTTTGACTTAGGGAGCCTTTTCTCCTTTGTCTCTAAGTCTTTTGCAACAGAGTTGGGAAAGAGATCAGCTAGGCTGGCATTTCATCTCAGCATGGTAATGCTACTAGGGGAGCATAATTTGGCGTGGAAGTATCTACAGTCTATCGACTTGATGCTGAATGACAGAGTGTTCGATGCTAGCCTAATCGTTATGGGCATACAAGAGTACGATGTAACACTCGACATGGATTGGTTGGCATAGCAATCTTCTTTGATCGATTGTACTGGGAGGAGAGTTTATTTTGAGCCTCTTAAGGATGGGTCTTTCTTTATGCAAGGTGGGTGTCAAGGTGAGCCTAAGATTGTCATTTCAACTATGAAGGCTTATAAGTCTTTAGTTAGGGGTTGTGTGGGGTATCTAGCTAGTATAGTTACCTCCACTTTTCCTAAGTTGAGTGTTCACAGCATCTCCGTGGTGTGTGAATATCCCAACGTTTTCCTTGACGATTTTCCTGGTATGCCACCTCATAGGGAAGTAGAGTTCTTGATCGATTTGATCCCTAATTCTGGTGCTGTGTTGAAGCCTTCCTATCGCATGGTGCCAATGGAGTTGCAAGAGCTTAAGACTCAGTTACAGGAGTTGTTGGACAAGGGGTTTATCAGACCGAGTGTGTCTTCATGGGGAGTGCCTATCTTGTTCGTTCGTAAGAAGGATGGTTCGCTCTGACTATGTATAGACTATTGGATGCTGAACAAGACACAATGAAGAACAAGTATCTCTTGCCTCGCATTGATGACCTGTTCGACCAATTGCAGTCTACATCTGTGTTCTTGAAAATTGATCTGAGGTCAGGATATCATCAGTTGAGGATACATGACTTAGATATTCAGAAGACTTTCGATTGACTAGTTCGGTTTTCAATCTACCGTTTTGGATGCCTGCACCTATTTCGATCAACCGATTCTGGTCGGTCTTTCAATCCAGGAGTTTTCTGTACACTAAGCCCATTTCGGTATGTCGAATCAGGGCCCAATTGTTTTATAAAATGTGATTTCCGTGGGTTTCCTGGATTGGTTTGTTGTACCCACATGATGTGGGATCATGGGCCATCCATAGACACCCTCATATGCTTGCAAATGGACAAAACCCTAATAGGACTCTAAAAAAAGCCCTAAAACAACCTAAAAACCCTAGGAAAACCCTAATAGACCATAAAAACCATAGAAAACCCTAAAAAATCATAAAAATCCTAGGAAAACCCTAAAAAACAAAACAAAGCCATAAAACCCAAAATAAACCATAAAAATTAAAAAACCCCTAAAAAAACCCTAAAAAACCAAACAAAACCCTAAAAAGCCCTAAAACCCCTAAAAACCCTAGGAAAACCATAAAAAACCTAAACAAAACCATAAAACCCTAAATAAACCACTAAAACCGTAACAAACCCTAAAAAATCCTAAAAAACTAAACAAAACCATAAAACCCTAAATAAACCCTAAAACCTAGGTTAAACCCTAATCCAAACCTAAAACCCTAGGTTAAGACCTAAACCAAATTCAAAACCCTAATCCAAACCCTAAAACCTAGGTCAAACCCTAAGTTAAACCCTAAACCATAAGTCAAACCCAAAGCCCTAGTGTCAAACCCCAACAACCTTTACCACTTCCCACTTCCCACTTCAATCCAACAAATTTAACTACTTCCCACTTCACTCCAACAACCTTAACCACTTCCCACTTCACTCCAACCACCTTAACCACTTCCCACATCACTCCAACAACCTTAACCACTTCCCATTTCACTCTAACCACCTTAACCACCTCCCACTCTAACCATAACAACCAACCAAGCCATTTGGAAGCCTATAAAAAGTCCCATTTGCAAGTGAGAAAAGGGAGATTTGGAAAATTTGAGAGGAGAGCCTCTTAAAGCTTATTCTCCCAATCAAAGCAACTAGAGTGATCCTGGAGAAAGGAGGAAGCTCGGGGAGGTGGGAAATCAGAGTTTCTAACCATCTCTGGTGAGCTTCGGTGGCCTTCGGCGAGCTCCGACGGCCAAGCTCACAGCTAGTCCAGGTATGCCCTCCATTGACATCAATTTACTTCAATTTTAGCTTCCCCGGCCTCCCTCCTTCTTCCCCGGTCTCCCTCCTTCTTCCCCAAGTGATTCCAGTAGTGTTAGAGGGTTTCCCTGGTTGGAATCAAGGATTTTAGTTTCACTAGAGCCATTTTCCAATAGCCTAGGTGGGGGCACGAATCCATTGGTTGATTCGTGTCCCAAAGCATTAGATCTTCCTCCCCTGGTCTCCCTCAAGCTCTTCTGACCCTCTGCGTGCCGTTTCAACACCTTGTTGAGCCTCCTGAAGCTGGTCGTCGGAGTTGCGCATCGTCGCCGTCGCCAGAGAAAATGACTGGCAACAACGATGGGACATGCGCCTCCAACTTCGTTGCGCCTCCCCAAGCATTCAGAAACATTCCATGACGTGCCCCTAGCACTCCGGAGCCATCGAAGCCAATCCTTAAGCCCTAGATAGCCACCACAGTCGAGCTCGCCGGAGTTGGATCGCATCGACGGTGAGCGAGGTCCAAGGATGGAAGGAGTGTCCCATTCTTGCTTCTGGAAGAGGGGAAATGTTCCTCATCTCACCGCCAAGCTTCCTAGACCCTTGAGCGATGCGCCGCAGCCCTCCGGCACCTCCTTTTTCTCCAGCACCGTCACCGGAGTAGTCACGACAGTGAGGGAGACGAGCAGCCCATTCCAACTGTCGAGACCGTGATCCAGACTATTAGATCCTCTTCTTCTCCTCTCCTCTTGCTCATCGTGTTTTCGGATGCAAGATCAGGCCATGGGATAGTCTGTGAGAGCACCCCTGGTGGTCATGGATGGCAGAGTTCCGTCGCCGACGGCTGTCGATTCCTTTTGTTTTAAAAAATAAAAGAAATAAGTTTTCTTTTAAATAACTTCTGATACTTTTATTTTCTTGCAGTTAGGTCCTTCTTTTCTTACAAGAAGGTCCTTTTTCTTACAATTAGCTCCTTGCAATGTTTTTTAAAATCGTTTGATTTGAAAATATTGCAATGTGCCCCCTGAATAATCTTGTTAATACCTTTCATGCTTTAAAGTTTGATATAAGACCTTCTGAGTTTTTTTTTCACACATTAAAGTCCAGCATTTTTGCATAAAGAACCCTAAGCTTTGTTGAAATAGTTCTGAATGCATATTTCTCTGTCTAATTTGCAAATTAAATCCTAGGAATTTAAATATTTGCTCAAATGCGACCTAAATTGCATTTTCGCCCCAGAATTTTATAGATTTCTCACTGAATGCATGTTTTTTTAGGGTAAATTTGCATGTTAGTCCCTAGAAATTTCTGTTTTCAAACATGGACTCTTTTTCTTGCATATTTTACCTTGAATTAAAACAGAATTGCATTAAATACATGTTTTAATGGCAAAATAGCATATTGACCCCTAAGAATCTTTAATTTGACCAAGAATGCATAGTTTTGCACATTTGACCCCAGATTTCTTCAAAATTACATGAAATGTGTTTTTCTATGTATTTTTATGATTTAGCTTCAGAATTTCAGTTTTCATTCGGAATTTGGGATTTTTGCACAAAATCCCTTGGAATTTACATTTTTACACTCACACATGCAATTTGTACATTTTGTTGTTATTTTTCATGCATATTTTCTTCCTTGCATCGTGCACGCATTTCTAACCCATTTCAACCTTGGTTTTCCCATCGTTTCTCGGATTTCTTCCAACTGTCAAGTTTTTGATTTGATTTGGCTTTCCATCGCCCGAGGCCGTACATTAACAAGCTTAACAATGCCGACATTGTCTCGAATGAGGATAATTTTCCCCAATTTGATTTTGTCAGATTTCTTCGAATTTCTGCTGATTTGCATGATGCTTTCCGAGAGTTTCTTGATTTTCACGATTTTCCTCATCGCCCATGGGCATATAGTAAAGCGGCATTCTCAATGCCTACATTTGTCCCTTGGATTATCTTTTTTTCCTTTTATTCTCTTCTTCTCTTTGATTTGACATGTTTTTCCATCATCTTTAGCATATGCATTCAGAATAGGCAAGCATACACACAATAGACCATTGGCAAGTAGGAAACTTAGAAAGATCGAGTTCCTTGGGTGCATGGGGGTGCCTAACCCATTTCCGATGCGTAACAAGAATTCTTACCCTTTCTCTGGCCTGCATTGATTTGTGCATTACATCTATTAGGCACGGAGCATACATGTTTTCATCTTCTTGTTTTCTTTTTGTTTTTCCTTTGTGTTTGGTTTTCCTCGTATTTCCAATAAAAGACTAGGTGGCAACTCCTTTCCTTATCATTTCTTATTTGTCTTGGTGTTTCCGAGCCTAGTCTTCTTCTCCGGATTCACTATCTTCGCTGTGACTGTATCGAGACTCCTCGTGTGCTTCCATGCATCGTAAGGAGAGCCGTGTAGGGTTCCACTGGCATGGTCACACCATCAGTGGTGATCTTGTGGGACACATGATGTGCTATTTTGTTGAGGTTTTTGAATAAGTTTCCAAAGATATAAAATGGTTTGAAAATGGTTTTCAAAAAGATGACTTGGCCCATTTTGAAAAATGTTTTCAAAAAGATGAGTTGGCCCATTTTGAAAAATGTTTTCCTAGTTTTCTGTGTGTGAGCCAAGAGACTGTAGGACAATGTTGTCAGGACCAGGGAATGTGAGGATATTCTAGGGTGGTCGGGCGCATCTCCCTAGTTGAGGTCTTGGGTCGAGATACTTGAGGTTGAGAGTCGTCGAGTCTTGGAGGTATGAGAATCCTTGACTGTCGTTTTGAGGCTAGGGTTGTGGTCCGCAGGTCAAGGTGTTTTGTGGCATGACAGGGAGGTATGACACTCCAACTGTCGTTGTGAGCACTGATACTGGGTGTTTTCAGGTGTGGAGGTATGACACTTCCTCCTGAACACTATATGAAGGACACCGTGAGGAGGCGTACCCTGTGGTGGCCAATGTGGGTGGGACACGTGCCTCGTAGTTGGTAGTGTCCTGAGAGACAAGATTGCCTTCCCTAGTAGGGGTTGGCTTTGTGAGGGTTCTCCAGGTGAGAGGATCATAGGACGGTAGTTGGCTCTTACTTAGGGTGGCACATTGTGGTAGTGCAGTGCAGTTCGGTGGTTTTTGAGTTGTTTCAGCTCATTTTGACTGTTACTGTACTGTTATTCCACTTTACATATTGTCATTTTGATTGGTTTGATTTTTTGTTTGCAGTCTGGTTCTAGGCACAATGGCACAGGTTCTCTAGCTCGAAGACTCTCAGTAGGAGTTTAGTGTGGCCCCGATCACATGGTGCCTTTAGTTCTTAGGCTTCTAGGTCTAGAGCTTATAAGCTTGCGGTTCCCAACGAGGTATAAGAATGCCTTTGTTTATGTTTGAGATATTCAACACTGTAAATGATATTTGACTAAGAATTTTGACTATGTAGGAGTCCAAAAACTTCGAGGGTTGCTTGACTTAAAGCACATCTACGAGAAAGACAAGTTTCAGGTAAATTCTTGTTTTGGAAAGCCAAGTCTTATTTGTGACTGCTTATCTTCCAAGCTGCAATTATTGACTCTTCGTTTCTTCCTTTGCCAAGTTGGGGATGCTGGTCGCACCATGCGGTGTTACTAGATGCCTATGATAGAATAGTTCGAGCGGCTACCTCTGTTTTTACGGGAGTTCGTACTTCATAGGACTCCATTTGGCAATTTTTTGAGAATTCTAGCCATTCATGGCCATTACCAAATTTTTTGTGCCTTTGTGGAGAGATGTTGTCAAGAGACGTAGACTTTCCACTTTCCCGTTAGAGAGATGATAGTTCTTCTGGAGCACTGAGCACTGCTTATCGAGTTGCGCTTCATGAAGGAGTTGATTACTAGAAAGGCTACTCAAGGCCTTTTCCAGGTTCCAGGACTACTTGGTAGGGATCTGCCTAACACCAAGAGGACAACCTTCAGCTTCACAATGAGTTGACTGCACCAGTGGGACCAGTTCTGGCCAAACCCTGCTCTAGATTTGGCAGAGGCCTAGTTCATCTTACTTTACTTCCTATTGGAGCTGATCTTTCTGATGATTTGCGACTCCTTTGGATATTGCGTATACGTAGACTGGGTAATCTACTTGGCAAATCTAGATTGATTGGATGTGTATGACTAGGGTATAGCTAGCTATGCCCATCTGATCTACGACTTTGACACTGTCGTATAGCACAACCAGCGCTCTTATGTGGGGTTGTACCCCCTGTTGACTGTAAGTGTTCTGTTCCTTTTAGTTTAATTTAAATCATTCTTTTCTCTTTTTATGAGCTGTTTTGACTAATTGTTTTGCTTGTTTGGAAGTACTAGGTGATAGAGCATGTATTTTGGGGACATTATTTCTACCACCTCCGACGAAAGGTACTGCCTCTACCACGCCAGTGGTGCGAGCCTAACCACAGGGCTGCCTATGGTGTGTTCAACTATGAGGCTTATAGATATTTGCTTAATCTTCTTAGCATTGAGGATGTAAGTTTGTACTTTGATTTCAATTCTAGTAATGATTTCTCTACCATATTTTGACTCTCATTTGCTATTGTTGTTGCAGGTCACACTCCGTCCTTTTGGACATTATGATGGTTACAAATGGGCTCCCCTTAACTCTACGATGGAGTTGAGGCGATGGCAGATGCGGTTTTATTGTCGCAAATAGTTTGCTTATCACCTTCCTGGGTGCATCTGTCACCAGTTTACGGACGAGTTTGGTATTCCAATTCTTCCCTCAACTGACATGTCATCAAAGGTAGTCTCCCGTGCTGCTGTCAGGCATTCCTCTACTAAGGCGGTCATTGCTTGGAGTTGGCATACCATCCACAAGGTCAGACATGCTAACTACCTGGAGTGGTTCCAACATATGGGAAAGCCACACCTAGTTGAGGAGGAGTTATGGGAAAGCCAATGCGGAATGTGGTTCGATGCTGAGTGGGCAAAGGTAAGCTGAATATCAATTAACTCTGTCTTTTCTACTAAATGTATATGATATCTGATATGCCAACTATCTTCTATAGAGCTTTGAGGACAACTTTGCCGCTTTTTATCAGAATATGAGGTGGAAGGAGGTAAGTCAAGTTGTTTACTTATGTATATGCCATTCTGAACTGTGTCTAACAAATTTGTGCTTTAATCGGAGCTACGGTAGAAGGCTATTCTTGAGGTAACCAAGTTTATTTCAAAGCAATCACTTTAAATT
This sequence comes from Posidonia australis, assembly GCA_024699735.1. Classification (NCBI taxonomy): domain Eukaryota; kingdom Viridiplantae; phylum Streptophyta; class Magnoliopsida; order Alismatales; family Posidoniaceae; genus Posidonia; species Posidonia australis. The sequence continues at coordinate 3,170 of JAMKQA010043566.1, read as the reverse complement.
GTATCATGTCATGCTATAATAACTTGTTGCCTTTTGTTCTCAAGGTGGTGGCTAGAAGGATGAACTAAATCTAAGAACCAGCGAGGAGTTCTCCATGGAGTTTGAGTCAACGGGCATGTCTACTGATGAGGGGCATGAAGGTGCTTCCACTGCTGTTGTGGGTCCCTCTCGAGCCTAGGCTACTTCTACTAGACTGTCTCGTTGGATTGGCTGCAAGTTCGCTTGCACTACTGTTGTTGCCTCATAAAGGGGAGCTACTGAGGACGAGGAGGACAGGAGCTCATGGGAGGATTAGTTGTCGCCTTCTCTCCTTGAAACTATTTTGCTGTATTTGAACCCTTTGATTTGTATGAAATTAATTGTGTAATGTGGACAAATTTATGTTTATGTGCTAAAAACTATTTGATCTAGCTATCCATGTGTGTTGACTTGTTTGAGAAGTGTTCGAGTTTATTTTGCATATGTCTGAAGAACCTGGCCAGTTAGGCATGCTATCTAAGTTGGTCTGAACTAAATTCTGTACTGTAGTGTGCCTTGCTGGCAATTTGTGCTGGTAGTATTCGCCATTAATATTCCCTATGTACATCAACGATATGTATCCGTTGATCTCATCAACCTCTTCTATGGATGCATGTAACCGCTAGTGAGACTTGCCAGTAATATTTGCTTGGACCTAGCCAAGGCCGTTGTCACTTGCGTAGGCTATTTTATTTGTGTGACATGACTTTTTACCTGCTTTTCTCCCACTTGTTTCTATTCTCGATGCCTAGAACCCATCTCCATACCTTAGCTCGTTGAGTGTGGCAAAAAGCAGGGAAAACTGCACATTTCCTTGCTCTCCATGGGTGTAGCTTAAGGAGGAAAGAGAAAGCCATTCTCCTATGGTGAAAAATGGTGAGTTTGGTCATCCTTATTGTAGACACCCTGATTTTGAAGTCACGTGACAGCAGACTCCTTCGGATGATGCTCTAGTTCTGACTACCAAAATCCTGACCCACTTAAGCCCACACTAGCCCACTCTGACCCAATTAAACTTGAAACCAAACAAATCAAATAAAATCAACTTAAATCAAATTAATAAAACAAAAACCCTAATTCAAGTCAAAATGAAATAAAATCCACTTAAATCCATTTAAAATCCAAATAATCAAATAAAAACCCATAATTAAGTAAAATCCAATTAAAATCCACTTAAAATCAAATAAAAACCCTAATTAAGTAAAATCCAATTAAATCCACTTAAGATACAATAAAAATCCTAATTAATTAAAATTCAAAATCCTAAATCAATCCAAAAACCTTAAATAAACACAAAAGACCTAAATTAAAAACATAAAACCTAATTAAAACACAAAAATCTTAAATTAAAACCATAAATCCTAATTAAACCCAGATTCCAAATTGAAATCCAAAACCCTAAATCTAAAATGATTAAAATCATAAAAATAAAATAAAAACCCTAAACTAATCGAAACCCTAATTAAACCTTAATCATAAATTTAATTTAAATCATAGAACATAAATAAAAGGCCTAAATTAAAATTCAAAACCCTAATTTAAAAACTTAAAGTCAAAACCCTAAAACTCTCTAAAAATCCCAAAACAAAAACCCTAAACTAATCAAAACCCTAAATTACAAAATTATGGAATTAAAACCACAAAATCAAATTAAAAATCCAAAATTAAAACCCTAAAAAAACCCTAAAAATCCCAAAATAAAAGTCAAAAGAAAAAACCAAAACCCTAAGCCCATTAAGCCTAATACTGTGTTATTCAAAAAAATGCAATTTCAAACCATATAAAAGTCAAAAATAATTCTGTCGGCGACCCTGAGTTTTTTGGCAACAACATCAACGAGCAATCCCGAGAAATCTGGAGCAAATCTCAACCTCCGTGATCTCAGGCCAGCCTCCTCCAGCTCATGCCCGATCCAACGGCATTCATCCGCTGGAGGGAGGAGGATTGACGGCTCCGGAAAGCCTCGTCGGAGTATAAAGACCCCCTACCGTCGACGACGAAAAAAAAAAGAGGAGCTTTAGACCATCAGGCCTCTGATCCACAAGCCTCTAGCCTCCCCTCCAACAATCAAACCCTTTCTTCCTTACACCCAAGGAACCAAAGCCTTTAGCAACAGCCCCAAGAGCCACTAGCGATCCACTCCCGCGATTCAGAGCTGCCATTGAAGGAGCACACCGTCGTCGACCCTCCGCGTCGGAGAGGACATTGCACACGGTAGGTACAATTCTCCTCCCTCTAGTTCAATTCCCTATAGCCTCGTAGGTCCCATAGGCCCCTAGATCATTTCGCGGTGGAGCAACGCCTCCCTGTACGCCGTCATCCCCATCTCTAGTGATGGGTTCACCCCCTCCGGTGAACCTATAGCCCTTTGCGGTGGAGCTAGCCCACTAGGCCACCCTTCCTCCCTCCTCCTCTTTTTTCTTCCTGCCCTTTAGCCTATTAGGCCATTTGAAGACCCAAAGGACGCCCACCGTCGACGCCAGATCCGTCGCTCTGACACCAACGTCGTCAATCGCCGACGATGAGTCGCTGGAGCAAGCCACGCTCTCCTGCTCCACGTCGTTGCTCTGGGAAGACTCTTCACCTCCCCACGAAGCCCTCCGTGCAGCTTTGTCTCCGTTCAGACCACCACAGCGCCTTGATGACTGTAACCATGCCGGCGAGGAGATTCCGCAAATGAATGCAAAATCGGACGGCAAAATCACGTCGAGAAACACAAAACAAATGGAGTCGCCACCTAATCTATTATGGAAGACAAGGAAAACCATAACATGAAAAATCATGCAAAAAAACAAAAGAAAAAGGACAAGTCTACGAAATAAAACCTGAATGCGGGTAAGGATCCCTGTTACGCATGAGGAAGGTGTTAGGCACCCTCGTACGCCCGATAAAATCGGGCTTCCTTGATTTCACCCATGAAATGTTGGCTTTTCAGCCTCTTGCTATACGCCCAAGGGCGATATGCCATGCCATGCTAGTGCCTTATGCTATTAGGTGCTTGTTGTGTGGGGAGTGTCCTATGCTCAGGAATATCACTCTTTTATCTCGGGTCAATCGCATATTGCAAGTATATTGCATAAGTGTAATCAGAGTTACATCATTCCGAGTGATTATTCATCATCGCTCTATATGCAAATGCAAATGCAAATAAA
>JAMKQA010043565.1:0-14164 GCA_024699735.1 Posidonia australis | reverse complement strand
GAAAATTTAATTAAGAAGGGATGGCAGGGCTATGATGCATGCATTTTTTGCTGCTCTTCTTTTGAATCAGTAAAGCATTTGTTTTTGTCATGCCCTTTTGTGCAGTCTATTTGACATTCATTCTCTAGTGGATGTATATACCCAGCTTTTAATTCTATTAAGGATATATTTGCCATCCCACCTGCATTCAAATTTGATGTCACCTTATCTGGTGCTCACAGTTTTGTTCAAGTTGTTCTATGGACTATTTGGCAGGAGAGAAATAATAGAATATTTCGGAGTTTACACAGGAATCTTTTTATGCTTACCAATGATATTTCTGCATTGTTTCATTGTTGGATAGACTCTTTGGCTACAGGTTTTGAAAAGAGTGAAAATTTAATGGCAATATCTGCATTCCAATAGAGCAGAGAGGGGGAGCAGAATTTGGCTCCTCAACGCGAGATGGATCTTGGCACTCCAGCTATTCTAGGCCATGATTAACCTTTGGTTAATTGATTTGCATCTCACTGTCTGTGCTGTGTTCCATTTTTGATACTTTATTCACTTCAAAACTTTGATACTTTTGCTTCTTTGTCACATGCTGAGTGACGGGGTACCATTTTTTGTAATATTTTGTTGGACGCAATACTTTGAAATACTGTGGTTGTAAATTTATTAAAGTAATAGAAAGAAAAACTAACTACCGTTTACCAAAAAAAATATTTCCTGTGTAGAATCCTAAAATTTTAAAAAAGTCTGGATAGCGATATTGATAGGCTAGTATAGGTACGTATGTGGCTTATAAAATCTTCAGTCTTTATGGTCTAATCAATCTAGTATACACAAACATGTGTTATTTTTCATATACACAAACATGTGTCGTGGTGCATTTGACAGTAACAAGCCACAGCTACCATTACAATCCAATTGTTTAAAATACAAATAGGATAATTTTTTTTTTTGTTAACGGCAAGCTATTTTTTATATAATCTAAGGGAAAACTCCTTCCTAGTAGGACAAAAAGATACAATGTTTTACTGTCAAGTAAACCATAAGTGGAGTACATATAGTCCACAAATTAGAGCAGCCAACACAGGCCAGTAATAAAGATGTATTGTTTTCAAATATTCTGTAATCAAAAGAAAAGATTAACAGAAAGTTAATCAACAGATGGATTATCCTCCCATGTGGTTGGACCTTGCTGTGGAGAGCCAACAGTTCCACTGAAGAATGTCGCAGTGGGAGGAGGATCAATGTTTTCAGACGGTTGAACAGAGGTAATGGAGCAGGGAGCGTCTGCCTTGTCGAAACCTGGAGGATATATAGGAGTTGGAGGTTGAGTCTCTGAATCAACCTCCGAGGGGCCACTCAAGTCATCTTTTTCTAAGCAGTCGTAGACAGCCAAAATCTTCTTGAATTTAGCCATGGACAGGTTGCGAGTCCTGATTTCTGCCTCCACAAACTTAGAGGTTTCATTACTCATACTTTAGGGTGCAGATGATGGAGAGAAGGAGTGCGGGTAGGCTGGTAGATCCTGCTCGGGTGCTGCAATAGGTGAGGGAGTGGGTAGAATACCTGCTTAGGTAGAAGGGGCACAGAAGGCATGGCTGGTGGGTCTCTTCCAAACATTTTTGCCTCCCCTAGTGGTCTTGTGACCTTTGCCACCTCTCCAACCCCTGTTAGGTTTAAATGGTTTTCGACTGGGGTGGAGACTCCTAGGTCCAGAGGTGGAAGGAGAAGAAGAAGTTGTAGGCCATGCAAGAAAGGGGCCCGAGGGGGCAGAGGTGGAAGAGGAGGTGGGTGCACAAAGATCCCAGCTTCTTCTGTATTTGATGGGGTAGACATGGTTGCCAAAGGCAAAAAAACGGCAATCAGGGATTTCCTTGCTAGGGTGGATTTTAACCCTAATTCTGGAATAGCCTAGGGACTTGGATGAATCCACAGAAAGGTCGACTTCCAGCAACTCAGCGAAACCAGATATCATGTGGTGGAATACATTGATGTTCCAAAGATGGTGGGGAATACCCTCAAGCCGGAGCCAAACCCCTTCCTCCTTCAAGGTAAACACTGCACTAAAGTTCAGGGACCAAGGAATAAAGGAGGTGGAGATCGATAACAGGGATGCTCTGAACTGATTGAGATAATCATTTCTTAACTTAGGAGATGGGAATACTAATAGGTATTTGCCAGGGGGGAAAGGTTGTACCTCCACCTCAGAGGAGTAGGGCTAGAAAGCCTTGATGTAGTCCACTAAGGTTTCCTTAGAAAGTTGTGGGGATTGGGGTGTGACAATGGCACTTCGCGAAAGCACTATATGTTGGTCACAAGCTGCAGTGGAGGGGGGAAGAATGGTCGGAAAATGAGGTGACAGACCAGCCATTGTTGGGGTCTCAAAAGGAGTGGCACGTCGTTCCTGTAGATATTTACAAATAGCCACAGAATGATCAGGAGATTTGCATTTAAAACAAAACCCCGAATACTTGCATTTATTAATCTGGTGGCCGCGAAGGCCACAGGAGAAACATCTACCAGAAAGACGGCAAAAGCGTACTAGAGGAGACTCGAACTTCTTCCTGGATACCACTGTCCAGTCGCCCAGAGGGAGGAAAGAGGGAGTTGGGAAGGATTCCAACTCAAGGGAACTAGAGGCTTCGCTTTGCATAATAGGGTTGCAGACAGGTGGAGAAGAGGATGCGAGGGAAGCAAACCGTGATCCAACTAAGGATGGGGGAGTAGGTGAATCAAGGACATCCGAGTAAATCCTGGTGTAAGAAGTACGTGATAATATTTGTTCAGAGAAATCACAGTAGTGGGGTATCGTGGGAGGTGTGAGGTCTACGCAGCAGACAGAGTGGCAGAGGGCGTGAGACGTGGTTGGGCGGCGACATAAATGTGGGCTGTCAGAAGATCGTCCGAAATCACTTGAGTGCAGGGGGAAATCTGCCGTATCACAGGATACGAGGGGAGCATAGTGGGGTGCCGAATTAACCTCCTCGGAATTTACACTAATAGGCTCATAATAAGAATTTGTAAAGACGCTCCCCGAGAGAGGAGGGGGAGATGTAATTAAATTAGGCTGGGATTTAGGATAATCATACGCAATTATCGGAATTTTAAAGACGGAGTAATTCCACACAGAACTCAAGACAAACTCTGTGGCGTCCGATAGACTGACGGCGTCTCGGGAGGTTCGCAGACCAAAGGTCTCCATCACGGAGGCGTAGGGAAAGGATTTCCAGCGATCACCCACCGGAGGGAAACCGCCGACTGTCAATGCAGAGGAAATCATGGGATCAGAAGGAGAAGAGAAGAGCTGGAGATGACAGGCAGTTTCTGCAGGGGAGGGAACGACCGGAGTGACGCATTGAGCCAGAGATCGGTCCAAGTGGGTAGATACAGCCAAGTTCCCAGAGATCTAAGTTGGCTCAAGAGCCTCAACTGGAGGAAGCTCAACGGAGCAGTAGGAGCCGAAGTCCGTATAAAACGAGACGAAGAACGAGAGACTTTCCCGTTCAGGCAACAACAGAGTCCGATCTAAGCTCAGATGACAATGAGCCAAACAGAACAACCAGCTAATAGATGGAGTCTTAATATGCATAAATCTATCCACATTCATAGCAATGTTAAAGGCACAGGGAATAAAAGTCAAAGAACTATCATAAACCAGTATCTTCAATGAACCCAAATAACAGAAAAAATGAGCGGATCCGCCCAGAGAAGACAGATCCCGATCAGGATGCCACATCAAAGGGCAGGTCCTCCACCGATGAGGACATACTACCTGACGAGGGGAGATATCCCTCACCAACAGTAGGAAGAGTAACAGGAAACTCCCCAGTGATACTTACCTGCGAGGCGAGGGGTGCAGACGAGAAGCAACTAGAGTCCACGAGGGAGGGACGCTTCCTCGATCTACGATTTTTTTTACGGATCGGGACAGCGCAAGGGGCGTCCTCCTCCTCCAAGAGCCTCTCCTTGAAGGCAACCCAATCAAAGGAGGTGGCCCGACGGAGGAGAGCACGGGAGCGACGGCTAGGATTTTTAGGTTGCATTGGTCTAGTTCTCATTGACGGTCGCCTAATACAAATAGGATAACTGAGACGAGAAATTTGTGATATCTTAAAATCTCTCAAAATTTGCACTAAAGTTCTTTTGATGGATTTAAAAGATGGAAAAGATACAACTATACCATTTACAATTTCAAATAATACACGAATACCATTTATATTTAGAAAATATTTTATATACCATATATCTCTATTTTTTAATATAAAAATATCATTGAGTTTATATTTGTTAGTTTTGGAGTCAAAGAAAATAGAATGTTCTCTAACTCGAAATTAATAGATTTAAACTTGAAGGGACATGAACTCATAGCCCATTTGGTTGCATTGTCTCCTTTTATTTAAGTCTTATTTAAGTAACGTCTGGTAATGATTATTTTCCACAGTTTATTGGAAATAATCATTTATGAATAAAAAGTTGAACCAAACACATAAAAAAACGCTAACTTATTTAAAAACATTATCTTATTTTTTATATGTAAAAATTACCAAAAATGTTAAAAATGAAAAACTATAGGAGACAGTATTTTAAAAAAAGTTAACTTTTTACTATAATCAGTTTGTCTATAACCATTACCAAAGACAACTTTAATGTAAATAATAGATTATTGGTGGAATTTTCAAGATAATTTACTCCCACTTGAGTAGGCCTCTCTGCACCTATGGATGGATGTATATCGTGACTACAATGTGATTTTCAAAACAAAACAAAAAAAAAAGGTACATGATAAACATGATATTTTTAAAATCTAGATGGTATTCATGCAATATATTTGTGATTATTGTATTTCTTTCAAAAAAAAAAAAACTAGCAGATGAAGTACGTCCCTACAAATTCATCCTGGATCCGCCCCAGATACGTGTGAGGACTCAAAGAAAGGATAAGCGAGGGAAAATGCTGAGATAGTTCTATAAGCAATGGACTTCAAAGTAGTCTATTGCATCGAAATTCAATGTCATGCCAGGTCCAGGAGCAGTGGACTTCGATGTAGGTTGTTATAAATTGGTGACAGGAACAGAGAAGAAGAAGTGAAGCAGGCTACTTTGATGTGGTGACACAGACATTTATTACACTTGGTGTTTGAGTGATTTTGCATTATTGAAGTTCACTAGTAAACACCTGCCATCGTAATACTTTAGGGAGTTGCTAGGAAGATTAGAATTGTGCCATGACCACCCTACCATCCTAGAGCGAGCAAATTTACGAATTTCATTAGTGGAACCATGGATAAAGACGTTCAAATTTTAGTTTATAGGTGCAAATTGACCAGTAGGTTGATTTGTTTTAGGAAACCCAGATCATTTGCAGTCCAAGTGGTTTCTTGTAGGCGAATCAGCTGGAAGGTAATTATTGAAATAAACGTGATGAATAAGAATGAGTGCTTGAATTTGTTTGCTAGCTGCTGTCTAGATGGTTTTATTGTTTGACATAACCATAAGGTGGAAAATTTTCATATTGCGTTGAAGCTGTTGCCTCTTCTTCCCTATTCTGCACACAAAGCATCTGATGAAATGCCTGAAAAGAGATTACTATCTTTAAATGTCAACTGTATTTGATGAGCACTCTCCAGGCAACTTGCACAAGTAATCACCTGACTTTGATCGTGAACTTGTTTTTTTTTTAATCCTATAGATACTGAGTTTGGAATAGTAGGAAAGTGCTACACAGGTGCAAATTGATTTCTGCCGTATAATTGGTATCAATGTACTTCCACAGAGTGGACTCACTGCAATTTCCATGATTGGGATGTCGCCTGTGTTCGTTGGGAATACATGTTTTCGTTGGTTGATGGAAGGTGAAAGCAAAATTTGTCATCGATTGTTTATTCATCCCATCAAAATCACTAGGACAGGTGGTATTTTCCTCCTAAAGTCATTTATTTACTAATATCTTGTTTCTTGTGGCAATTTCATATTTTTTCTTGTTTAAATTCAATATGTTGAGGTAGGAATTTGAATAAAAGCCTTGTGTTTGTTTAGTTCTCAGGACCTATTTTACATTTATAATCCAATTCTTAGTTTCCTAACATGAAAAACTAAAACCTACATTTCTAAATTCACAAGTAATTCTTGTCCTTAAGATATCATAAAACTGTTTATCCTGTGACTTTTCAATTAATCCTATTTAGTTTTGAGCACTCCTATATGCATTTCTAACTTAATGTGACGTTCTACTTTATTCATGAGTTCCTCTGCTCATATTTTTGTCATGTGTCTTTTTGGGAAATCCTGTTTTCAGTTTGGAAAGCTTCTTTATGGATTATTAGCTTGGTTATTTAAAATACACCACTTAGTATTCTTTTATCACATTAAAATTTTATACTTGATATAGGAAAATTTATTATTGGATAATTACTTGATGAGTCAATCTACATCCATCGAGATCTCTTTATCACAGTTCAGAGAATGCCCTTTGTTCACATACTGTACAACCAATGGAATGTTGACTTATGACATGTAAGAAAAGTATTGCTTGAATCCAAACTGCAAGGAATTCCATTGTTGTCTTATTACATGCAGGTCGGCCTTCACTTGGATTTTAGTTTGAAAACATTGTTAGGAGATGCTTACCCATGTGAGCAACATGATACCATAAGCTGTTTTATTTATTTTTTTGACACTCACCTTAAAATTTTTATTCAGATTCCTGCAATATCTGAAAAGTAGAATGAGTAATATTTATATAGGAAATTTGGACAGACTTGAATTGTTAAAGAGTAGATGGCGTAAGAAGGAAAAATAAATGGAAAGACTGTGTTCTATTATATGGACAGGATTATACAAATCAAACTGCTTGTCAAATGGTTATTGCTTGCAACTAATGTTCTCACAATTTAGAAAAATATATACATCCTAAACTAGTTTACTTTTTCAGTTTTGCTCACGAGAATGTTTGTATTACGAATTCTTATTTGATGTGGGATACAAAGTTATTTTATCGATACATAACATAGATATCCCAGCTTTTCTTGAATTTCTGATATTTTGCTAGTCTCTCAACATAATCAGCAACTTCATCAGTGTTTTCAAAAGTCCAATTTTAGAAAGTCTTTGATGACATTCGGTGAAAGTAATTGAATATAGACACACGGATTTATTCATTGAATCCAAGTAACATCTGGAACTTCCATTCTTGTCTTGAAGTGCAATCTTTCCATAAATTTTCAGTCAAAGATGTTTGGTTGGCAATGGTTTTCTTTCCGTGTCCATTAAGATTGAATATCTGTCCCTAGTCCATTTAGAAATTTGACTGGAGGTCTTACTTAATGATCTTCACTTAAAATATTATCTGTGTCCAACAAACAACATTGATTGTTGGTTGAAACAAATCAGCTATGTACATGGAAGCTTGACTTGTCGGTTAGTTCAACCAATGTCCCTAGTCCATTTAGAAATTTGACTTGAGGTCTTACTTAATGATCTTCTCTTAAAATATTATCTGTCCAACATACAACATTGGTTGTTGGCTGAAACAATTCTGCTATTTACATGGATGCTTGACTTGTCGTTTAGTTTGACCAGTGTCAGACACTCAACGAGATTTAGTGATCGAACACATGATGCTTAGAATGAGAAATCAATTTATAAGACTTTCACTTAGAAATAAAGAAACATGACTTGGAAGATGATAAGAAGCGTGATAAAAAACAGTGAAACATTAAACTCCTTAGATTCAAGATCTGCAAAAGTTATATTTCAGAAAACCTTTGATATTCCAATGCTGTACAAGTAATAGAATGTAGGCATATGAGAAGTTTATACATGAAAGCTGAATCCAAAATAACACTTGGGATTTTGATTGTTATCTTGTGGCTGTCTTCCATGTGGTTTCAATTGAAAAGAAGAGTTTTGATAGATGATGTTTTTTCCTGCATCTCACACGATTTTATGAACTAAAGTTGGGTATCTCCCTCTGACTAATCTTGAATATTATCTCTTAACCTTGTTGATCGTATTCATACCATCAGATTGTCTTAGACTCTTCTTAAACATAATCCTTCAAAGGGGTATAGCATGGATAATATTGGTGCAATTTATATGAAAAATTAATTGGTCTAGTTTGACCCAAGATACCCAATGATGTCAAATTCTCTCAATATTTGAGGAATGGAATGACAAGCCAGGTTTTTCAGTGCTGTACTCTTAACACACTCCCTCAAAATTATGGCTGGTAATATTTTACAGTTAAGATGGATGCATGCTTTGTTCTCCACGCATGCTTTGTTAGTCGATCACCACAAGCTTGGATGAAATGCAGGGCAGAGGAGGTTTGCACGTCCAAATTGGGATGCTAAAGTGTCACCTTGTATTGAAACTTTTTTTTTTGTTGAATAAACAGTGTAACTGGCTGTCTGGCTCAAGTAGGTCCCCATAAATGTCATAAATATAAACATCTTGTGTTAGAACCCAGGCCTTATGCCCTTTTCCACAAGATTGATCACCTGCTCTATGCCAGTTGGTTGCCACAGTTGAATTTAATTTTGGTCCACTTTAGAACCCCAAACGAACTGGTTCAACGTCCAACGGTGAGAGGATACGCCCTGATTCGTCTCAGCATGTGCAGATCTAGGGGTATTTTATGGTCGTAAGGGTTGTGAAAGAAAAGGATCTATGAGTCCTTTTTGTTAATGGTAATCAATATATAAGTAAAAAGTTCAAACACAACAAGATCAGTACCATATTACAGTCCCAGGTGGAGTAGAAAATTCCCACCACAAAAATAGAATTGTACAACAACAGGCAAACACACCAGGCTAACACCAGGTATTCAAATTATATCAAAAATATGTAAGTTCAATTTGAAGATCATTAGTCCTGAAAAGGGACTACATCGTCAGAAATCTAATTAGACAGATGCAGAGCATGAGTAGTATGCTCCAAAACTTGATCACTTTCCAGAGATGTAATAGTCCGGATATTGTCATCCTTTTCAACCCCTGAGCCCAAAACGTTAAACCAACAATGACAGAGAGATAAAATAGTGTTAGTGACAATGTAAGAAGAAGTACATTTTCCTCTAAAGATTCTATTATTCCGTTCCTTCCAAATGGACCATAGAATAACCTGGATCATAGTGTGTCTACCCTTAGATGAAAGATCAGCTTTCAGTGGAAGAATGCAAGAAAATATATCAGCAATAGAAGTAATGGCAAGATACAAAGGTCCCTGCAGAAAAGCATGTCATACAGCTGTGGCGAAAGTACAATTGATAAATAAATGATTGATTGATTCCTGATGACCATTACAGAAAATACAACTATCAGAGCCAGTCCAACCCTTTTTACACAGGTTTACTTTAGTTAGAACCTTATTAAAAAAAACCAACGATGAAAATAGTTTAACCTTTAGAGAGGCCCAGCTATGCCAGATGTGGTCATAAAAATGAGATCTAATCCCACCATCATTAATTATCTTATACCTGGAATTGACAGTGTACTTACTTGTGGAAGTTGACCACTCAATAGTGTCCTCTTTAGGAGGGAGCATAATAGAGTTAATAATATTTGTGAATAGATCAGCTTGAGCTTGTAGAGGTCCAATGTTAGCAGAAGAGGCTTCAGTAAATAATTTATGAAAGTCCTGAAGATAAATTTCAACTGTTCTCGCAATTGAAGCCTTTTTAAATTTAGCTAGTTGAAAAAGATCAGAGAGAACATTCTTTAATTTTTCCTCACGCCTCCAGCAATTTTCCCAGAAGATAGTATTATGACCATTATTAACTTGAAAAGTGGTGAATGTATTAAAGAAATTAAAACAGGCCTTTATTTCTTGCCAAATAGGGGAAGTCCTAATGGTAGAGGTATTCAAAAGTGCCTCTGGCCAAGATCTCGAAAAATATCTAGCCTCTAAAATTACTTTCCACTTAAGAGAGTAAGTGTTTGATAGTAGCTACCAAAGGAGCTTTGTTTTTAGGACTAAGTTGAAGCTTTTGATATTCATGATGCCTCATCCCCCTTGAGTTTTATCTTTGTAGAGTACAGTCTACTTAGCTAAGTGGAAAGTAGATGAAGAAGAAGATTTCCAAAGGAATTTACATCTGAGCTTATCAATAGCTTTTGCCACCTTAACTGGTAGGTGTAGGATGGAAAGATAATAGGTGAGAATGGCTGAAAGGACTGAGTTGATCAAAGTCAGTCTTCCATCTAAAGATAATTGATTGGCCTTCCATAATGAAAGTTTTTTGGCCAATGTTTCAATAATAGGTGCCCAATCTGAATTAGAAGCCCTTCTGTAGTGTAAGGATAAACCCAGATATCTGATAGGAAGAAGGGAAGTGGGACAGTCAAGAAATTTGGAAGATCTAAGGGTGGCATTTACTGGACACCAATACCAGTAAGAGATGATTTCTGAAAATTAATTTTTAATCCTGAACAGGTTTGGAAACAACATAGAATCTATTTGATATTAATAATGTTTTCCTCAGTAACTGAGAGAAATAAGATAGTATTGTCCGCATATTGTATATTAACAATATGTGGGCCACCATTGGGCATTTGGATGCCAGAGATCAAGTGCTGATCCACAGCTAGAGAAAGCATCCTATTAAGGATGTTAGTCACAACTATAAAGAGGAGGGCTGATAATGGATCACCTTGACGTAATCCATTTGAAGCTTGTAGAAAACCTTTAGGTGAGCCATTACTTATAATGGAAAAACGAACAGTGGAAATGCACATCTTAATCCAATTTGTCAATGTGGGGCCACAACCCATTCCTGATAAGGAATCCAGAAGAAAGTCCCAATTAACGTTATCAAATGCTTTTCGAAGTCTAATTTTAAAACATAACTAGGAATGTCCATCACTTTCATATAGTGAAGAGTTTCTTGGGCCACTAAGAAACAATCTCTAATATATCTTCCTAGAATAAAGGCACATTGAGAATTATCTATTATTGTGTCTAGAACTGGAGAAAATCTTGAAGCCAAAGTCTTAGTAATTAATTTATATAAATTATTTACAAGACTGATTGGTCCATAGTCTCTACTACATTGTGCACCTTCCACATTGGGAATCAGGGCGATAAAAGTTTGATTAATAGGTGCTAAGAGATCAGAATCAGTGCAAGCATGAAGGCAAGTGAATACTTGCAAAATATCTGACTTGACTAGGTCCCAAAACTGCTGGAAAAAACATATAGGGAAGCCATCAGGGCCAGGGGCCTTATCACTTGGTAATAATTTAATGTTGTTGTAGATTTCTTCTAAAGAGAAGACTACTTCCAAAGTCTCAGGGTGCTGAATTTTTGTGGGTATTAGTAGGTCCCAGTTTAATGCTGGAGTGAAACCTTTAGGCTTATTGAAAAGGGAATAAAAATGGTCCTCCACTTCCTTAGATATTATAGAGGAGGGAAAAGTGATGTCATCCCTAACCTTCAGGGAGTGGATAGTATTTTTTCTCCTTCGACATGTGACCATGTTGTGGAAGAAGGAAGTGTTCAAATCTCCTTCCTGGAGCCATTGAACTCTTGATTTTTGCTTCCAGTATATTTCTTGCTCGTAAAGCAGGGACTGATGTTTACTAAGAAGATTTTTCTTTAGAATCACTAGGGTATCATGGAGGTGGGAAGATTCTGCTAGAGAATCAATGAACACAATTTGTGACTCAATGGATAGTAATCTATTGTATCTTTTCTCTCTAACAGGTTTAATCCAACCTCTAATTTGTTTTTTAAGGAGTTTCAGTCTGAAAGCAAATCGGGCCACAGGAGAGGAAGAAAGGCAAAAATGTTGGGAAAGGAGCCAGCAAGTTTCTATAAAGGGAACAAATCCCTCAAACAAAAGTCAGGATTTATAAAATTTAAAAGGAATAGGGCCTCAATCAGTGGGAATGGTATTCAAAGAGATAGGAATATGGTCGGAGGCCACCCTAGAGTGGCCCGTATAGTAAGAATTGGGGAATTTGTCAGCCCAATCAGTTGATAGAAGAAATCAATCAAGTTTTACCATAGTGGGCTGCGACTGCATGACTAAGTATATTTAAAATTACTTGGGGAAATATCCACTAAAAGATTATTATTAATAAATGCATTGAACAGTTTCATATCAAAAGATATGTTGCTTCTATTTGAGTGTTCATGAGTATATCTAGTCAAATTAAAGTCTTCCCCAATGACTCAATTAGAGTTCGCCTTATTTCTAATGGAATGTAGTTCCTCTAGAAAGGTGATTTTAAGTCTATGGTCGCAAGGTCCATAAACACCGGTAAGCCATTAGTCAAATGCATCAGAGTGGTTCCGGAACTTTAAAGATAAACTGAAAGAGGTAGCAATAGTGTTAATCAGAATAATATCTCTATCATCCCAACCAATTAAAATTCCCCCAGAAGCCCTGATCGAGAGGATAAAAGACTACTTATGGAGTATATCAGCTCCCAGGTATCGAAAAGTACTAGGAGAAAAATTCTCTAACTTAGTCTCACAAATTAGGAGGATATTGTATTTAGTAGTTCTCACTAAGTTATGAACGGTTCTTTTTTTCCCATCGGAACTCAATCCTCTAATATTCCAGGCTAAGATAATCATAAATAATGAAGGGATATAGAAAGAGAAGCCAGATTCTTAACCAAGTTGGCACTATCCTGTAATTGGATGCAAGGATGACCTTGATCTAGTCTAACAGAATCAAGGAAGTGCTTAGCTTCTATAGAATTATGCAGGGAAATGCCCAATGTCTTACAGAAGCTAATAAATTGTTCATAAGAGTCCCAAGTTAGTGCATCATACAACAAAAAAACTAGCAGTTACATTAGATTGAGAAGCAGCAAAATCAGATTGATAGGAGGTAGAAATATCAGGTTGTAACTCAATATTCAAAGGGACAGAATTAACAGATGAAGAATCACTTGTACCTGGAGCATGAACTGGGGTGGGAGGAAGGGGTTCAGCAACAATTTCGGAAGGACCAGCCAAGTCATCCTTCTCAAGGTAGTCGAAAACAGCAAGCACTTTTTTGAATTTTGCTAACGATAGATGCCTAACTTTGATCTCAGCTACCACGAAGTTGGATGCATCAACCGAATCAAGGCTAGCCCTAGCAGAGAGAGGGAAATCAGGCTCCAGACTAGCAATTGACATAGGAGTGGGCAGAAGACCCACAGAATTGACAGACGGGGGAATAGGAGGACTAATAGGTCTTGTCCATACATTTTTACTATCCCTAGAGGTTTTATTTCCTTTGCCACCCCTCCATCCGTGGTTATTCTTGAAAGACTTTCGAACAGGATGGGGACCATTGGAACTAGAAGAGGAGGGGTGAGTCTTAGTCTGCGTTTGGTACGCTGGAATGCAAATAGAGAGGAATGGAATGAACTTTGGAATGGAATTTGGAATGGAATGGAATAATTTTATTTCATTCCAGTGTTTGGTACATAAGGAATTGTATAGTGGAATGGAAAGCACTTCTCGCTCTCAAGAAAAAACCACCACCGACGGCAGCGACCAAATGCGCCCAACTCCAACGTTCCTGAGATCTCACCCCACGGCCTCCTGATGCCCTCTCCTCCCCTCCTCCATGCGGCCTTTCTAGCCCTGTTCTTGCTCACCGTGAACGACGCCTCAAACGTCGAGAAAGAAGGCGAGTACTCTGCGGCTAGTGGCGTCCCGATCGAAACGTTTGATCAAAAACCATGTTCTACTGCCAAGAAAGTGTAGGATCTAAAGGCTTCTCTAGAGGGGGGGGGTGAATAGAGAATTTTAACTTTAATAACTCTTTAATCAATTTTAACAATAATATGAATTAATGAATAAATTGATTCACAATATTCTACTTATCATGCACAAAGGGATTTAAAACATAGAAGGTGATGAGAGCAATTGATGACACAAATAATTTATATTGGTTCGGCAACCTAGCCTAGTCCACTCCTCAAGACCCTCTTGAGATTTTTCCCTTATTCTTAAAAGAAAGAATGACTTACTTGTTGGTAGCCCACCAACACAATGTTTGCTCCTTCCACTTCTCAACACCCCGAGAAGCTAGAGCCTTTCCTTTGAATGCTTTACAACAAGTATTTTTTCTCGCAAAGCTCAATTTACAACTCTTGCTTACAACTCGCTTGTGAGGATATTGAAATTGACTAAAGGATCTCAAGAATTACAAGTATTCAATGTGTGTGTTA
>JAMKQA010043564.1:0-11144 GCA_024699735.1 Posidonia australis | reverse complement strand
TTGCATTCCTAGGAGTTACCCATGAGAAAATCCTATATAAGGACACCCATAGGCAACCATTAGGAGAGGTTAGAAACCTTGAGTTCAGCAAATCCTGATCTGAGCAAGCATCTTAAGCAAGCTATATCCTCTTTCCAGCAGCATATTCTCGTTTTCTGGAGCACTCCCTTGCATCCCAAAACATCCTTGGTCCTTCCAAAGCAACAAGGATCTCTCTATCTTTGGTATTTCAAGAAGAAACACCTTGAGAGGTGGGTTCTCTTCCTCTTCTTCCTCCTTTAAATCTCAACCTTAGAAACATGATAAGCATGCTTTGAAACCTTACGTATGGTCTGATTTCCTTTATGTTTTCATGATATTTCAATGATGATTTTGCTTGTCCTTCTTGTAAAATGATCTCCAAGTTAATCTATATCCTCGTTTGCAAGCATGCTTACTTTCCTTCTAGCATAAAATCTACACCATATTGCATATATGAGCTGTCTTTCTCTTTTTGTTTCTTTACACATGAATCCATGCTAAGCTTCTGAATGTAAGAGTTATGCAGTAGAGATAACATGGCTTGTTTATGTTTAGATTGGATTTGCTTGTATCACGTTTTATCCCTTTGCACTTTGCATGAACCCATTTGGTTTTAGATTACATGATTAATAAGACGGCTTTTGATCATGTGCATCCAATCGTGTTTTCAGTTCTTAACAATGGCATCTGCATTAACATGAGTTACCCATCTCTTTTCTGGGATAGATTCTGGATCAGATCGCAGTCTGATCCAGATTCTCTGGGGCGCACCACTCAGGCACACCAAACCAGAGCACCACTCTGGCGCACCAAGCAGGTGCACCAGACTGGTCAGAGAGCAGGCATTCACTTTTTGCATCCCTGTTTGCATGGCTTTCCGAAGGACTTTGAGCTTGATATTTTTGTTGATTGTTCTCTGATATATCATGATAAAACATGCATGTTTTCAGTTTTAAATCAGATCATTTTCCATTTGCTTTTTCTCCTTGCATATTCAGTCTAGGGTAGAAATTTGGTAGGCTGTTTGCACCTTACTCCTACATGAAGAGTCTATGCATCAGCCCATGATCCAATGTCATGACTGAATCTTGTTTTTTCTCACTTAGCATAGGATAGGTAGGATCTTGTGTGAGGCTACTAGCCCTTGAGCACAAGGTCCATAGATGTTGCATGTGCATTTCTTTTGCTTTTAAAACATGTTTTTTTCCAAGTTTTACAAAGGATTTTGCACTGCATACTTTTTCCAAGATGCATTCTTTTGTGATTTGGCTTTGCATAGTTTTCTGTTTTCACTCAGCACATCTTCCTGGCCCACCTAGGCGCACATAGGTGGCTCACCAGACTGGAGCACCAGTCTGGCGCACCAAACAGACACATTGGCCTGTTTTCAGTAGTATACAACAGGTTTTATATGACTTTTGCATGCTTTTTCCGACTCAATTTGCTTCTAGGCTTTTCTTGGTTTCCTCCCTTGCCATAATAGGAAGGCACAACTCTGTTTTCAACTCATTCCATGCATTTTAGATTGCATTTGACATATAGTAAGGCAAGGATGAAAACTCACTCGAGATTTTAGATCTTTGATCTTATTATGCAATATTCTTGCATCAATACTAGTCCTGCAATACGAGTGATACTTCTGAGCGTTAGGATATACCCTTACACATCATGCACCTATATTTTAGACACCACACACATAAGCATGGCATGGCATATCGCCCTTGGGCGTATAGCAAAAGCTGAAAGCCGACATTTCATTAGCAATTGAGAAACTAATAGAAGACCGATTTATCGGGCGTACGAGAGTGCCTAATACCTTCCTCGTACGTAACATGGATCCTTACCCATATTTCTGGTTTACGAAGACCTTTTCCCTTGTTTTTTGCATGATTTTCATGTTTCATATGGTTTTTCTCGTCTTCCATTTGAATAGACTAGGTGACGACTCCTGCATTTGTATATTTTTTATTTTCTACCGTGACTTTACCGACTTTGGCATATTTTGCCATTCTCGACGGCATGGTTACAATTCTGTACCATTTTGGACATATGATTCCCTTGGTTGAATTTTTTTACCAATGGGATTTTATTAATATAACTTATTGATATCAAAAAAAAAGAAAAAGAGGTGTTGTATATGTCCATTCTTACTTAGAAGTTCAATCAAACAATATTTTGGAAAATACGTCTTACTTTTGGCAAAAAATGAAAAATTATTTATGAAATTGCCACATGGATGGAATTGTTTTCGTTTATAATGCACAACTATGGAGTTCGGAGAAGACATATTCCACTCTCGGCTCGCTCGAGTCGGGCACGCTCTCGCTCTTTTCCTTTCTCCGTTCCGCCGATTTCTAGGGTTTATGTTTCATCACCCTTCTCCCCTTTCGATTCTCTACAATTTCCATTTCCTGATCGTTCAGGTTGTCGATTTCCAGACGGCGGCGGGACCAGGGCACTCCTGCAACTCGTGCAAAGAGGCGGGGAGTTCCGACGGGAGAAGGAGACTAAGGTTCAAGAGGCGTCGTCGTCACTGGTCGCTATCCTGTTGCTAGGGTTTCACGTACCATCGGATTGCACTCGTTGCGACCTGGCTTGGAGTCAGGAGGGAGTGGTGCTTGTCTAGGGTTTTTTTGCTGCGTGAGGGAAAAAAAAAGTTTGAATCTTTTGTTTGTCGGGAAGCTTGTTTTTTATCTCGTTGTAGCCTTGTGCTGGTGGAAGAAAAAAAATAATGGATCTTTCATTTTTTTTGTTCTCTTTTTTGGGTTGATGCGTAGAACAATTTTCTCCTCTTCTCTGTCTCTCTATCTGTCTTAATTGTAATCATATCTTGGAGGAATCCCCGGCACTTGTTGTTGGTTAGGGATTTTTCATAGTTTCAAGTGTTACTGGAAGCCGCATTGTCTTTTTTCTTTCTTTCTTAATATAAATTTAATTTTATCGATAAAAGAAAGAGAGAAAGGAAAAGTTGAACATTTTGTTAAAGAAGAGGTATATTGAGCCAAGTGCAAGGATGGCAAGCAATGGATTTGACAAAGGGAGCACCAGGCAATACCTTGGTGTCACAGAACCGATATCCTTGGGTGGGCCATCCGAATTCGATGTCGTCAAGACCCAGGAGCTAGAAAAGGTTGTGCTTTATTCCATCCATCCATGAGTTCTTCGCATTGTGTTGGTATTGCTTGATGTACACGTGTATGTTCAAGTGTTTGCTGGTTTTTATCAGTATCTTGCGGATGCGGGACTGTATGAAGGCCAACAAGAGGCTGTAAGTAGGGAAGAGGTGCTGGGGAGGCTTGACCATGTGGGTACTTGGGTTTAATTTGATGTTAGTTGATCACTGTGATTGCTATGTAAATGGTTTATTTGCATCATATCATTTTTCTGTGCTTGTAATTGAGCAGATTGTCAAAGTTTGGGTAAAAAAGATTAGCAGAGACAAGGGGTTCAATGAACAGTTGGTACAGGAAGCTAATGCAAAGATATTTACCTTTGGTTCCTATCGGCTAGGGGTATGTATCATCGTGATTTAATCTCTCTCTTCTGATCTTGTATGAGCTTAGCACCACAAACTTGGCAATCTGCTTCTCCTATCACGTAGAGCTTTTCTGCAATACTGTTGCCAATTTTGCTGCAAGGGTCTTCTCTAATTTGCGTCTTGCTAGATCAGCACACCATACTGAAGCATGACATCTTCTGTTTGTTCATAGTCTTTACACTCTGTTATAATGTGATTATGATAACAAGGCCTTCAGCATGGAAGTGGTACTTAATTTTGTAAGCCTAAAATATTCATATTAGAGCATAATTCAATATATGATATTTTCCCACCAAAACTAGACATCACTGTTGAAGCTGCTTGGCATTGATTACCTAGTGCCTTAGTGAGTCATCTGAATTCTTGAAACCTAGATCTCAGCAAGTATGTTATGCCAATATGGTTTATGTACAAAAGCCTGATCGTTATTATGATATGTTCACAATAAATATTCTTGTTCTCATGCTTATTTCTGGTAACTTTGAATTGTATTGTTGTGTCATTATTGTTGAGAATTTTAGCAAAACATTGTAGACTTGCTGACCTTAGGTTGGTTGTTGTTGCTTTAATAATTATGTTGTTAGGTACATGGACCTGGTGCAGATATAGATACATTATGTGTTGGACCTAGACATGCTACTAGAGAGGTGAGATTTCTATGACATTGTTAGTTACCATGCTGTGAAACAGACATATTAGTTCAATTAGACTGGCATGTTTGTGAATTTACATGCAGGAAGACTTTTTTGTCGAGCTTCACAATATGTTGGAGCAGATGCCTGAAGTAACAGAACTACATCCAGTACCTGATGCTCATGTCCCCGTCATGAAGTTTAAATTTAGTGGGGTTTCTATAGATCTTCTCTATGCCAAACTATCTCTGTGGGTCATACCCGAAGTAAGTTCTTTCAAGAATTCAAGATGTTGGGATCATCTATTGTTGCTTTTCTTAGATGGGCCATACATGTTTTTTTTTTTTTTTAATGTGTATATGGTTCTAAATGCATAAGTGAACACTAGTGATCAATTTCCAGGTGAATTGAGAACATCTCTACATATTGTACCAGATTGAGTCCTAGAAGAGGGAGTTTGTAGAATGGAGATGTTTAGCATATGAATACTACACAAGACACATGAATTTTAAGTTGAACACTTGTCTTTTAAGTTTGATAACTTTTCCACTTGTAAATATGTGCTTGATATTTTCTTTAGTGGGGTAGCAAATGCCAATCCTAGATCAATTTTTAACATGAAAGCTGGCTTATACCAACAGAATGTGATGAAATGCAGCTTCTCTAAATCTAAGATGGATGCAAAACACACCTACACTACCGTGCCTATCTCTTTCTTTCTTTTCCTTTAAATTGATATACTAGTTTAAGTGAAATCCTATCGCAAAATATGAGGACACCTAAGAATTAGAGGCATGGTAGGATTTTTCAGCTAACTGCAAGCCGTTGTTAGTATCACGAACAAACTCGAAATTCATTGTCTAATAAGCTCGGAAGATGATCTTAGCGTTAGTGCTGGTATTACCATCATATTTTTCCTTGCTGTTGAATGAAATAGTCTTCTAACTCTTATTGATGTGGTGACGTACAGAATCCACAAATGTTATTTAGAGCTTCTATCATTTTCTTTTCCATATCACCAAACAGGCATACACACATAACTGGTTTTTATCTGCTGATAAGGTACTTCAAAACTAATATTGATACTGATATTCTCTGTATTAGGACCTTGATATCTCACAGGATTCTATCCTTCAAAATGCTGACGAGCAAACAGTCCGTAGTCTTAATGGATGTAGAGTAACTGATCAGATTTTGCGATTGGTGCCAAACATACGGGTACTTCGCAGTTTCAATCTATATAGACAAACATTGGCCATTACTTGTACCATCACTGTTTATTGATGCAAAATTCTCACCGACTGTATTATTATTATACAGAACTTCCGAACAACATTAAGATGCATGAGACTTTGGGCAAAACGTCGGGGAGTTTATTCAAATGTATGAAAAAAGCTACTGTTCAGACTTTTTTTTGCATGATGAGTTAATGACATCAAGATAAACATGTTTGGTCCCTTTATCATGGTCAGGTTTCTGGATTTCTCGGTGGTATTAACTGGGCATTGCTTGTTGCTCGTATTTGTCAATTATACCCCAATGCACTGCCGAGCATGCTGGTCTCCCGCTTCTTCCGTGTTTACACACAGTGGCGCTGGCCTAATCCTGTGATGCTATGTGAAATTGAAGAGGGTACACTTGGCCTTGCTATCTGGGATCCAAGAAGAAATTATCGTGACAGACAACACCTTATGCCTATAATTACACCGGCCTACCCTTGTATGAATTCTAGCTACAATGTATCAAAAAGTACTTTACGTGTTATGACTGAAGAATTTCAAAGGGGAAATGATATCTGTGAGGTATGTGAATCCTAATGTGGTTATATTTGTCATCTTTAAAAATGCTGAGATCAGTATTTATATTATTCAACTTTGAGGAAAGTGATTTTCTATTTCATATAGAAACCCCTGATAATTGTTAAATATTTAAAACTTAGATTATTAAGAGACCTGGTTGTGTGGTTCTATCTTACGATTGGTATGAAGTACAGTGGAGAGATGTATATTCCAATTCTTTGCAATTTCATTAATTCTCCTGTTTCTCCCAGTGGAGAGATGTCTTATCTTGATATGCTTCTCCCAGTATCTTGTCCATTTGTGTTGTAGTTTCTCAAAGATTGCTGTTTATGCTGCAACATATTTTACTTATCTCGTTTGCAAAGTGAACATCATAGCAAAATTTGTATCATGATGATTGATATTTACAGGCAATGGAGGCAAACAAAGCAGACTGGAAAGCTCTGTTTGAGCCATTTCCTTTCTTTGATGCTTACAGGAATTACCTGGAAGTCGACATTGCTGCAGAAAATGAAGCTGATTTAAGACAGTGGAAGGGCTGGGTTGAATCTCGGCTTCGCACGCTCACATTGATGGTCGTATCACTTGGCTTTTTTTGGATGATACTTGTTAAAATTTAACGAGAATCACTGTATCTCACCTTTCAAAAAAAACATTACTTAGCTATTTATTTTTGGATTTAGCTGATCCAATTGTTCTATTGTTGACTTGTTATACAGATCGAAAGAAGCACTTATGGAATGCTTCAATGTCATCCCCATCCAGGTGACTTCTCAGATAAATCCAAATTATTCCATTGTTGCTACTTCATGGGTCTCCGAAGAAAAGAAGGTGCTCAAGTGCAGGAAGGGGAATCTTTTGATATAAGAAATACAGTTGAAGAATTTAAAGTTGCAGTGGGTAGTTATACATTGTGGAAACCTGGGATGCAAATCCAGGTTTCTCATATAAAACGTAGAAATGTTCCTTCTTTTGTCTTTCCTGGTGGAATTCGGCCTTCTCGTCCACCAAAAACAGCAGGTTATGAGAGTAAAGTTGCTAAAAAGACTAAAGTCGCAAACATGGGACCAGCCAGCAAGTCAATCATGGTAGATGGTAATAAAGATGCAGATTTGGTGGATGAGGCAATTGTAGAAAATGATTTGGCAGTAATCCCATCGGTTAATGGAGAAGCTGAAGGTTTTGAAAGTTGTTGGCTGCCTACTACATCAGAAGGATTGATGGAGAAATCATATGAAAGTGCATCTGAGAGTATCAGCATGGATGCAGAAGTGGCAGGGGAATCAAAGAAGAGAAAAAGAGTTGAAGACACTATCCAAAATTCAATAGATGGAACTTCTGTGGTGAGAAGTTTTTGTTCTGAAAATGAGGAGCCTGCACTCAAATTGTCGAAGGGTGTCTCTGCAGTTGCTTCTGAAGAACGCATCAACGTGGATGTAGATTTGGTGGAAGAATCAAAATGGAAAAAATCTGTAGTTGAAAATTCTCTGAGTTCTGAAAATGAACGGCCTGCAGTTAAATTATTGAAGTGTAGCCCTGCAGTTACCTCTAATGGGTCAGCTGCAACCTCAGGAATACGTACCACTGGGCTATCATCCAATTCTATGACCTTGCGTGAGCTAGAGGAGCTAGAGGAGCTTGAGAATAATGAAATCACAGAGCAGGCTAAAGATTTTGGGGAGGGCACAAATCCCTTTACTACAAAGGTGGGTTTTGGGATTTTGCATCCCAGTAGTGCTTATGGTGATAGCTTGGACGAGCTTGAGGTAATGACTTCTACTTGACTCTCTTTGTCACAAATTTTAATGTTGACTTCTATTCACTTGGATCTTTTTGTCATAAATTTTATGGACTTGGTAATTATTGCTGTTGGCATTGCACGATATACATATATATGAAATTTGAATTACACAGCTTTGTCATGATAAAAGAGTCTTCTAACAACTAATGAATACTACTGAAGTAACTGCCAGTAATCCTAAACATTGCATTGCGAAATAAAAGCTTGATGGTTTTATCTTGCGTTATCTGACTTTGGTCTGTTTCCTTCTTGAGCAAAAGCCCGCTGAGCTATCTGCTCCCGTCATTGTCCCCCCTGCAGCATCCACCGTCCAGAGAAGGCCTCTTATCAGGTAATTGCTTGTCTAACAAAGCTTACTGTGGCTTGATGATTTAGAAACCAGTAACTTAGGTTTTATGATCCTCTTGTATCGAAGTGACCATTTGCAGTCTGTTTTATTTTTTTCAGACTTAATCTCACTACAGTATCGAAAGCCACAGAGAAAAGCTCATAGACTCGGCACATGCTTACACCAACATCAGTCCAAACCGCATCCACTGAGGGGACCTTTGCGGAACACGCATCTTGAAAGAGTTCGAAATCTTTAAGAGGAGATCACTTAAAAATTGCCCCTGCTGGCTGTCACTGTATAATCGGTCTGAAATACTTTCTGAAGTATCATCCGAATCGAGTTGAACAATAGTTTCATCTGTATCATACAAATCAAGTTCAAGGGTAGTCGTGACTTTGAAAATATAACATAGCGTTCAACAAAGGAACACATGGCTGTATGAATCTCATTTATTTATTTATTTTTTTAATTTTATCTTGATGGATTGAACATGCTACAGAGCCAATTTCTTGTGAACTTTATTCTTAGAAATTAAAAACCTTATTTGATGACAAAACAAAAACCATCAAAAATTATGAAATTGGAGTATGTTATAGATTAAAAGGCACTGTGTAAAAATTTCCGTTTTGAAAAAAAAACAAAATAGGTTACAACTAAGCGATAGCATGATTCTTTCGGACAACATGCATTGCGGTTTACGGAATTTTCTTATATGGAGTTATCTATGTCTGTATTTCTCACGAAGAAATATACAACCTTAACATTTGAAGTCTTTTCGGAAAACGCAATCTTTTGCTCTCATTTTTATGCTCAATCTTGATTTTTACGATTAGTGCATGTGTAGAAACTCAGAAATACATGGTTCCGCAATTACTACTTTGTGTCAGCACGGGGTAAATTTAATTCGAGGGAGGGGTCAAACAAGCAAAAGACGCACTCGTCTAGCCCTCGTGTTGGTACCTTTTTGGTTTATTACAGATAAAAAGAATCTAATCCCTCGGTTTACTTATATCACATAACTAATAGAATACCATAAGCTTATAAATAAAAAAAAAGAAAATTCTTTTATCAGTTTGCTGGGTGTAAACACTGAGCATGTATTCACAAAAATCTCCTAGCTAACTAGCAAACCCCACAAAAGATGAAAAAACAAGCAGGCGCAGATGAAAAAATTCACCAGCTGATTTTAGTCTGGTCTTGCCTGCTCTAGTACCCCTTCATTTGCAGATCCCTCTCCAGCAAACAGATAGCAATGACAAAAAATAAACTCCATCAGATGTTGCCAACAGACAAAGCTCACCAACTAAGGAAGATCAAGATCTACCAACTGGCATCTATTTTAGAATGTATCATGGTGGTAATTGAGACGTCAACGTCCATGACCTCTGGCATGAGAGGGAAAGACGACTCATTCCTTCTTGAAAAGGACAACAAAAAGAAGGGAAAAGGAAAGACGCAATTCACATGCATGGGTCAAGAACTAGTTCACTTGTGCACAGCTTGCCACAAACCAGCTGAGAGTTTTTCTCTCTTCTTCCAATTATTCTGGTGCTTTCGCAAGAATGAAGCCATCGAGAGGTTTCACTCTCGGCCTCCGGCTTCGCCTCGGTTTAGCGTGCGTCCTCTCTCCCTTATTCTTCCTCGTAACGAGGAGGACACAAAATCTTTTCCTCGGTGAGCTCTGTACCTTTTTGCATCTGCATCTCCTGAACTTCTTCTTTTGCAGCATCACGTATGAATATATATATATATATATATATATATATATATGATACTACTTTGTCGATGTGTTTCTGCATAGAACGTCATCGCACGAAGTGGTTCTCATTGCCCCCTCGTTGTTCTGTGAATTCACCCTTGTCGACGACGAACCGTAACGAGAACCTGTTGGCGGTGGAAGGCAAGGAAGGACTTATACCTCCATCGTTGATTCAGGTGAGTGGACTTGATTCTTGGTTGGTTTGACCGACTTTATACCCGGTCAAATGGCTGTATGCTTCGCTAATGTATGAACACATTAGCAAGATTTTGATGGAATGATGGTTGGAGATCTTGAATTAGATGCCTTGAAATAGACGTCTGGTTTTTCCTTGCATGATGCATGTGTGTCTGCATTTTCTAATTTGATTTTTCATATATTACCTTGATCCTTCTGGCAATTAATTAATTCAAATATAAGTTTTTTAGTTTGGAATTATCACGATCATTATAACATCTCAAGATTTAAGTTTAGATTACTTAAAAAAATAAAAATAGGTAGGATTAAATAAAGATTAAAATCAATTAATGTGTCAATTTCAGATTAAGTATTTTAGGTTGTTATACATCAGTTAGACTTGAGTTGTTATAAATAGTATCAGAACTTGGTTTAACTAGAAATCTAAGAAATAAGTCTCATATCACTACAACAAAATCGACGTTTAGCGATGACAATATTCCTCGCAACGTCCTCGCAAACTCCTCGCTAGGCAGTATAACGAGGACGTTGCGAGGAATAATTGTCCTCGTAGCTACGTACATCATTAAATCAATACTGCGAGGATTTATCCTCGCAATGTGCTCGTCTATATGTCCTCGTAAAGTCCTCGCCCTCTCCTCGTAACGCGTCGCTAAATCCTCGGTAAGTGCTCGCTAAATATAATGCGACTGTATGTTAGCGAGGACAGTTCCTCGCAAATTGTTCGCTAAGTGCTCGCTAGTTATCGTTATATTGGTGAGGACATATCCTCGCTATGTCCTCGCGAATACTGGGCAGTAAAAAATAAAATAAAATTTAAAATCCCATTGAAATACCTGTTACAATGACATTCAAATGCCTGTAACAATGACATTCAAATACATTCAACACACATACATATTAAATTTCATAAAGATTTCACACACACACATTCAATGACATTTAAATTCCATTCCATTATACATCATAAGATTTCACATTCAAAGTTTTTACAAAAAAGTAGGTAATACAACACTGAAATATTTTAATACAAGTGGATAAATATAATACAGTAGCTAATACAAA
>JAMKQA010043563.1:0-14657 GCA_024699735.1 Posidonia australis | reverse complement strand
TATAATGATACAAGTTTGCCTAATTGGGTCTAACGACTAGTAAATCTGCAATTTACTGATAGAAGATTCGGTATGCCGTTTTTGACCGGTCGACCGAATTTTACAACGGTCGGGACAAAACGGAATTCCGAAAATATTTCGGTCTGCCGAAATGTCACGTTACTCCTTTGGTCACTGATTTTCGGTGTGCCGCTTGATCTTCTGAAACTTGCTGAAACAGTATGCCGATTTGGATCGGTCGACCGTTTTTTTGGTAGCTTTTGATTTCATTGAATTTCAGTGCTCCGAGTGATGTACCGATATTCCCTGATTCAGAATACCGAAATATTTCGATATGCCGATTTGGATATAAGCTACAAAAAGCTTCTATCTTTGCATATGAGTACAATTTCATACATAAATGAATATTATGCTTTTGTAAATGCTTTTCATATTTTCTTAAGTGATTATTAACATTTAATCACATTTCATTTGTTATCATCAAAATATACTTATAGATTTTTTCAACAGTTCTAACACTCTAGCCTTTCCTTTTCTCAGTCTCTAGTGCTCGACTACGTCTTCGGCCCATATTGACAACTACTCTTGGAATAACAGCTCTAAATCTTTGACTTGATCATTCAACTAAATCACCCTGCTAATTGTCTCGTCCTCTTCCGAGGTGCAATCACGATACTATGGACCTCTATTGACTTGATCTGCGGCCACTCTAAGTGAGGTCCAAGACTAGCTAACTGCTGTGATTGTTCTGTTGATGCAACTGCTTGTAGGACAATTACTGTAAGGCTCGTTGTTGGGGTGGTGACTGATACAACCAATGTGACAGCATGCAATTGAGGTTGTGGCTACACAATCTGTCGTCGACTCTTCTCTGTAGTGGCCTGGCTCTGATTGGGATCAAGTATCCTTACAGTAACAAAGTTAGTGAGATCTGATGGAATAAAGATCCTCTTGTGCTTCCTGGCACGTGAATATCCACCTTTGTGCGGCAGCCACTCGTAGCTTAGTCCCTTGAACTCTCACCTTTCGTTTAACTAGATGGGCTCGGAGATTCCTTGGCTGTGTCGCTCGAGTGGTGTTCCTTTCTTATATTCCCATTTCCGACACACATTTTTGATCATTCGAAGGAGATTACCGCGAATGGTTAGGTAGCTGACATGCTCGAGAGCCAGAATGTAATTAACAGGCTCGAAACGGTTGGCCTGGAACATGACATCAGATGGCTTGTGGTTGAAATGAATGGTCCAGAGTGAGATAGTGGAGACTGAATCGACCTTTTCTTTGTCAAGATCCACAATATAGAACTCGACATCGAAAACTACAGGCCCTATGCTAAAAGGAATAACCAGCATCCCTAGCACGTCGTGATGCGTGTTATCGAAAGTCGTCATTCCCTTTGTAGCTGGTATGATAGCCTTGACATTGAATCCGATTTTATTTGTTGTGCGTAAAGGACAGACATTTAGGCCTGTGTTGTTATCAACCAAGGTGAGGGGAATTCAGAAGCTCTGATATTGCGTTGTAATGAATAGGGGCTGGTTGTGATTGACTCTTGGTAGAAGCAACTCCTCCCTAGAGAAAGAAATGAAGTGAGGCTCTGCGATCATGCCCACCATATTTTTAGGAGCGGACAGTTCTATGGTGGGGGAGATGAGAGCAACTTGAAAGACCTTGAGGATGGCCTCTCGATGTTCGGAAGAAGTATGGATGAGATCCCAAAAAGAGATGTTAGCCTTGACCTTCTTCAGTTGGGACGTGATATCGGCAGAGGGTTGCTCCTACTTGGTAGAAGTGGTAGGGATGGAATAAGGGGCCGTCCTGGAGGGTTGAGCGGTTGGCTGATGAAGGGATGATGCTGAATGATCAGGCTAGCCCGCTGGCGCTGGTTACTTATACACCCTCCTTGACCTGGTGACCTCTATGCACATCCCTATGGCATAATCATACGGTACACAGTGGGTGTCCCTAGTCAGGTGGACAGCAGGAGGGGTACATATTGCTAGTTCCAGCGACGTCGACATCGGGATAACTGAAAGGTGGTCTAGTTGGATAGGATGCTAAATAGGATGGGAAGGATGAATAGGTGTGGGTCGGGTGAGTAAGCAAATGGGCTCCCCAGAGTGCACGTTCGATAGTGAGGCAATACGTTCCACCCTTGCAGTCAACCGCATCATGTGTACTGCTGACTCAGAACCATCATGGCTCAATTGATAAAGATGGGTAGGGAATGGTTCATCACTAGTATGGATCAGATCGGAGGGATCCATCACGGATGTTGTAGACCCAGAGGTAGAAAGGAAATGGATTCCTGATGCCCTAGCACCTGTTGAGTTGTTATGTGCAGGCATGGGTTGGTTGACAATGTTGGGATTGGCAGGTGGTGCTTATACCTGTAGGGGTGGTGGTTTTGGTGTAGTGTGTGCCTCTTGGGTGTCAATGATGATGACCTTGCAGTCAACTAGGTCCTGAATGGCTTTCCAATGAGCCATGCAATTATCTATCAAATGACCTGTGCAGCAATGGAAATTGCAGTGGAGGTTTGTGTTGTACCACGCTGGAAGAGGGTTCAATGGGGGGTGGACCTCTGGATGGTTCAGGAGTGACACCACCTTAGGGAAGATGACACTCAGTGGCTCAACAAGTGGCATGTACAGTCGTGTAGCATGTTGAGGACATCTCTGCCCTAGGCGGGGACCTTGCCAGACTAGTGCTGTGGGATACACCAGTTGCGGCAATGGTGGTGATCTATGGCGTGCACCGTGCCCTAGGTGTAGGTGAATAGACTACTTTATTCGGGCTTGGTTGGTTCACCACATTGATGTGCATGGCGAGTGACCCTAAATATGCGACGACAGGCTTGGGAGGATCCGACCTCTTAGGGTAACTGGTGCCAACTCCATTACGAGTGCTACTGCTCGCATGGTGATCTAGAGAGGTGGCTTGTTTGGCGATGGTGGCGAGTGCAGGAAAGTTGCCACTACGAAGGGAGCTCTCTACACGCACACCTACCTGAGTCAAAGATGCAAAGGTGGTGACTAACTGAATGCTCAATAGAGCCCTAATATCTGGCTACGCACCTCGAATAACAATTTCGATAGACTCCTCATTGGAGGGTCTATCTCTCACTTGTGATGCTATGGCATGCCAGTGGCCGATGTACTCCCCAAACGGCTCGTGGGGTTTCTGCCTTGTGGCGACAAGATCCTCCCTCTTTGGGTCCAAGTCGAGATTGAAGGCATATTGGTCCATGAATGCCTATGAGAAGTCCCAAGTCTTGGTCAAGCCCATGTCATGTGATGTGAACCATTTGAGGGCTAGACCGGTGAGACTCTTTTGGAAAAGGCGGATCAACAACCTTTCGTCAGCCTAGAGCTGAGCGAGGTCTTTGTAATATGCCCTGAGGTGTATTATAGGGAAACCCTTACCGTTACACTTTTCGAAATCTAGGATTTGGAAATGCAGTGGGAGTGTCACCTCTAGGAAATAATAAAGGTCTCAGAATCTGTAGGGTTGGTGGTCGCTTCCTCCCACCTGTCGAAGTGATCTCTCAAGATAACCCACCCTAGCGTGGAGGGTAATTGGAGCTACTGCCAACAAGGGTGATTCAACGGGTGGAATGGCCGTATATGCTATGTGGGTCGCACCTAGGTGCTCCTCTAGGTCCAGCATCATGCCTCCTGGTGCAGTGGCATGATGACTAGCATATCTGTGCATAAGTGTTAAATGTGGCTATAGGAATGAAGGTGCCTGAACATGATGACGTGTGGGAGGAGGATGAGCAAAAAGCCATGTAGTAGTGGGTGCTAAGTGTGGGAGTAGCAGCTGTTGCAGTGATACGGTGCCAGGCTGTAGGCTCTGTGGATGTTGTACTCCAGCCAACCAGAGGGGCTGGCCACCATATGTTGGAGTAGAATGCTGTGCACTGTAGTCGTGTGTCTGAGGTTGTGGTGTCACCCCTAACGTGGGTACTATGAGGAGCTAGGGTGAGGGCTGAGGTGGTGGTGCAGAAGGTGATGCCTGGAACACCAGAGCAGGCTGCCGAGGAACCTCTAGAATGGTGGAGTCCATAGTGGACTGGATAGCAAAGGCCATGACCTCAATCTTTTGGGCGAGGGCCAACAAATATTCTACTTGTGCAGTAGGAGATCCTTTAGGGATAGTGAGGGGTGGCACAGTCAAAAGTTCGGATGTCAAAGGCAGAACATATATAGATTTCCCTAAAGGTAGGGAACTTGCAAAGGATGTCGCCACTTTGTGATGTTTGGTGGATAGTTACTAGTAGGAATGTTTGAAGAAAGGCCTATTCTTTGCGTCCGACCATTTTGAAAATTGCTCATCGTCTTCTAAAAGGCAGTGAATGCCCTCTGGTTCATCATTAAAGGTTCAGATCAGTAGGGCCTTAAACATGCATGAGACCAAAATACTGGCTCGGTGTATCCCCACACGATGTAACTGCCATGCTCCTGGGTAGATTATGGAGTTTTCAACCATTAGAGTAGCTGACATGCCCCTAGTCGAGTATCATGATATCAAGGTATGTTGTGGCAGATATACGTGTGTCTAACCGAAAGACAGCTGACATGCTCTAGGTTACAAACAGGAGGTTCTTCCACAAGGAAGCTGAAATGCCCCTAGTTTGGGTATCCTTTACTAAATTCTTGACCAAAAGGCAGCTGGCATGCCCCTAGTTCAAAAATGAAGCGGTGCCTCGCAAAGTAGATTGGATGAATGGTCATGAATTATGCACGAATGAATGACGCTATTTTTATTGTTTTGCTATTTTTATTGCCCTCAGCTTTTGGAAAGCTTCTAATGCTTGTTGCTGGGAAGGAAGAAATCATCAACTCACCAATCACTATCTAGACATCCTGCATTGTAGGCGGCGCTCTGGATAGGGTGAGGTAGTAGTTTGTTGGGTTTTGTGGTGGAACAGGCATCGTACCAAACTCCCAAAGTTCCTACAACTACCTTTTTCAATTATCCTCTTTCTTTTACTCCCTCATAGGCAAGTGGATTGACTCTGCCCCTTACTTTGAGGTAATGAGTACCTAGGCAGTTGCTGAGGCTGCTTTGTTGAAGGAGGGGTGGCTAGTCCCTTGGGCGATGTGGACCCAATTTAGGTACATGCTTTGACTCCTCTCCTAGGTATGTGATAGGGGTAGAGTTACTCCACGCACCTCTTCCTCATAGGGCTAACTTCTTTCTGCGCCTTCTATCTCCTTATTTCTTTTAGTGCCCTTGTCCATGAAATTACTATCTTTCTCACACACTCACTCACATCCTAACATTTTATCTCCCTCTAGAGGTGTTGGCCCTTCGGGATGTTTGGATTTGTTGCTTAGTTCCCAATGAGCGGTGGCTCCCTCACTTGCTAGGATGTCTATGTAGTATTGACTGAGAAGGAATAGATCCCCTTTCTCAACAGGCAGGCTTATCCAATTTTCAACACTGGGCAAAATGCTTGTGCAAATGTTACTAGTGCTCTTGTTAATGCGTGCATGCATGGATTTTTTTCTTTTTGATGCTTTTACAATGAGTGCAGAACGAGTGCAAAGAAAGAAAAAAAAACATGAGTGTGCGATGATGCAAAGTGCGTGAATAGAGAGAATGATGCATGTGGAAGTGCAGCAGAAGAGCTTTGCGAGGCAAGGATACGACTTCATGTCACTAGTAATATTTCATCAGGTAGCATGAGTTGACCAGCTTTGATTGCTCAATGTGGTCCTTGTCATTGAGGATTACAGCCCCCCTAGAGAATGCATGTTTGACAATATAGGGGCCGCGCCAGTTCGGTCTGAATTTGCCACGACTGTCAGGGAGATGGATCGCTTGCAAGACCAAGTCAGCTGGCATAAAGCTCCTGGGTTAAACTTTCTTCTGGTTGATTCTCACCATCCTCCTTTGGTAGCACTGGGCGTGGTGTAGGGCCTGTAGTTGGTGCTCATCAATGAAGTTCAGTTGGACACAAAGGTCATCAACCAATTCTGGCTCTTCGAGTTCAATTTCTCTTAGGATCTTGAGTGATGGAATCTCCACTTCAATGGGTAGGACAGCCTCCATGCCATACACTAGGGAATAGGGAGTTGCTCCTGTTAAGATTTGAACTGATGTTCTATATGCCCACAGTGCATATGAGAGCTTCTCATGCCAATCTTTATGAGTCTCTGCCATCTCCTTCAAGACCTTGGTGAGATTTTTATTGGCAAATTGGACAGTGTCATTCATCTACGGTCGATAAGGAGAGGACCTATGGTGCTTGATCTTGAAATTACGCAGGTATTCCTCGATGCTCTGGGCAATAAAGTTCTTTCCATTGTCAGAGATGATGGCGTGTGGAACCCCGTACTGAGCTATGATGTTTTTTCTAATGAATTTCTCTATTGCTGCCACAGTAACCGTCTTGTAGGAGGCTGCTTCCACCCACTTTGTGAAGTAGTCGATTTCTACCAAGATGTAGCGATGACTGTTAGAGGCTATGGGATGAATGGCTCCAATGACAACTATTCCCCAAGTAGAAAAGGGCCATGGTGAGGACATGCTATGCAGCGATTATGGAGGCACGTGAATGAAGTTCCCGTGTATTTGGCAATTATGGCATCTACGCACAAATTGACAACAATCTGCCTTCATGGTTGACCAAAAATAACCTTACAACATAATCTTCTTGGCCAGGAGCACTCCATTCATATGCGGGCCGTAGACTCCTTCATGTATTTGGTGCATTAAAATGTCGACCTCCTTCTTGTCTATACAGCGTAACAATGTTTGATTGTAGGACCTTCTCTACAGGTGTCCTTCTCCCAATATGTACTTGGATGCCAGTCGCACCATGGTTCTCTTGTCTATGGTCGAGGCGTTGGCTGGGAGATTCCTTGATTCTAGGAAGACCTTGATAACATGGTACCATGGAAGCTCTTTTGCTGTGTTTGCTTCCTCTATATTCATACAGTGGGCCGGTTGTTCTACACATGTAACTGATACATCCAATTCACGATCTTCTAGTACTGAGAGAAAAGATGCTAAGGTCGCCAAGGCGTCTACATAGGCATTCTAGGCTCTATACATGAAAGAGAAGTGAACCTTTTGTAATTCTGCCACGAGTTTCATGAGATGGGCATGGTACTGGATGAGCTTCTAATCTTTAGTTTTCCAATCACCATTAACCTTTGCGATGACTAGCATGGCATCTCCACATACGTGTAACTTGTGGGCACCATGCTAATATGCCATTTGAAGTCCTAATATGAACACTTCATATTCGGCTTCATTATTCGTGCACTTGAAGTTTAATTTTCTGGTGTAAGTGGTCATCTATCATTCGGGGTTACTAGTACAACAACAATACCCATTCCTCTTTTGTTGATTGCGACTAAAGTGTGATTCACAGGTGGCTTTTAAAGGAGGTGAAGTTGTAAAGCCTTGGGATGGCAACAACCTTGGAAACCAACAGACTTGCATAGATTCGTAGAAGAATATTCGTAGGTGAAGCTTACAAGCATAGAAGATGGACAGCCTACAGTCAGCACTCTGAAATATGGTTGTGCGCCAGCTTGGTGTGCCACCATGGTGCGCCAAGATAGTGCACCACATTGGTGTGCCATGATGGTGCACCACATTGGTGCTCCATCATGGTGCTCACAATGGTGCTCCAGAATAGTGCTCTCCACTTGGTTGCCTAGATTTTTAACTGGACCATGGGCTTGTGGTTGGGGTTTGTGAGATGGTTTTATGCTAATCAAAATGTCAAATAGGGTTCGAAAGTGGTTAAACTTGCCATATCCAAAGCAATATCCTTCTAGAGAGTTTGCCTACAAGCCGCCTCAAAATCGGGGTGTCTATAAATGCCCCTCCCTGAGCGAGGTCGAGGGACGGAGGGAATCGAGACCGATGCCCAAGATTGATAGGATACCCCCATTTTGAGGCTGCAGAGAAATTATGTTTGCTATAGGCATTGGGTCATTTATCCGATGGATGCACTGAATGTCATGACTTGTTGCCAAATGCAAAATGCAAATGCAAAGTGCAACTAATACGCATGCGAGCGCCAAGCCAAATGCTGAAATTACGTTGCCAATGCAATATAAATGCAAGAGATGATGTTGAATGTAAATGTAAAGCTGATGCAAATGTTGCACACACAAGAATGGGTGTTGAAAGTAGATGCAATGCTGATGCCAATGCTGAAACAATATTGCAAAAAACTAAAGAAATTTTACGCACAGGGGGAACCACTGGCAGGGACATGATTGTCGGACTCATCAGCTAGATTATTAAGGTTATCAACCTAAAGAGGCGGGACATGACAAGTCAGCCAAGTCTTGTCAACCCAGACACTAGACAACTTGACGGTTGTCAATCAAGTAGTTGGGGGTACCAACCCAAAAGAAAAAAGGGCATGACGAAACATATGATTTGTCAAGCAAGCAAGGAGGCCTTGTCCGCATGGACTTAGGGAAAGCAAAGGGATTTCGGGCCCATGAAGATTCAGAAGAGAAAAGGATAAGACCTTGACCGCCCTATCAAGGTTGACTTTCACAACCTAGTCAAAAGTCAAACAGTAGGATTTCACTCCCGCGAAAAGTCCAGGGAAAAGGATATGACCTCGACCGCCCGATCAGAGGTCGACTTTTACCGGCCAGTCAAAAGTTAAACAGCAGGACTTTACACCTACGAAAATCCATGAAAAGCAACGAATAGGACAAGGACCGCCTGGTCAAAGGTTGACTTTGACCTCTTGGTTAAAAGTCAAACAGTAGGATTTCACGCCCACGAAAATCCAACGAAAAAGATATGTCCTCAATCATTCGGTTAAAGGTCGACTTTGATTGCCTAGTGGATGTCAAACAATAGGATTTTGGGCCTGCGAAAAGCCATGGAAAAGGATATGTCCTCGACCATCCGATCAAAGGTCAACTTTGACCGCTCGATCGAAGTCAAGCAAAAGGATTTCGTGCCTGCGAAAATCCAAGCAAAGAAAAGGATATGACCTCGACTGCCCTGTCAAAGGTCGACTTCAACCACTTGATCAAAGGTCAAACAGTAGGATTTCGCACTCACGAAAATCCAAGGAAAAGGACATGACCACGATTGCCCAATCAAAGGTCGACTTTGATCGCCAGCTCAAAGGTCAAATAGTAGGATTTCACGTCTGCGAAAATGCAAGGAAAAGGATATGTCCTCGATCGCCCGGTCAAAGGTCAACTTTGACTGCTCGATCGAAGCTAAGCAAAAGGATTTCGCGCCTGCGAAAATCCAAGCAAAGGAAAGGATATGGCCGTGATCGCCTGGTCAAAGGCCAACTTTGACTGCCTAGTCAAAAGTCAAATAGCAAGATTTCATGCCTGTGAAAATCCAAGCAAAGGAAAGGATATGGCCGTGATTGCCCAGTCAAAGGACGACTTTGACCACCTTGTCAAAAGTCATACAAGGATTTCTTGCCTGCAAAAATCCAAGGAAAAAGATATGACCTCGACTGCCCGATCAAAGTCAAGCAAAAGGATTTCGCGTCTACAAAAATCCAAGGAAAAAGACATGATCTTGAACGCCTAGTCAAAAGGTCGACTTGGACCATCTAATCAAAAGTCAAACAGTAGGATTTCACGCCTGCAGAAATCCAACGGAAAGGAAGGGAAAATAGGACCTTGACTGCTTGGTCAGAGGTCAACAATGACCACCTGGTTAGAAGTCAAACAGTAGGATTTCATGTCCGTGAAAATCCAAGAAAAGGGTATGACCTCGATCGCCTGATCAAAGGGTCGACTTTGACCACCAGTCAAAGTCAAGCAAATGGATTTCGCGCCCGCGAAAATCCAAGGGAAAGGATATGACCTCGACTACTTAGTCAAATGTCAAACAGTAGGATTTCGCGCCCGCGAAAATATAAGGAAAAGGATATGACATCGACTGCCTGGTCAAAGGTCGACTTTGACTACCCGGTCAAAAGTCAAACAGCAGGATTTCATGCCCGCGAAGATCCGAAAATGGATATGACCTCGACCACCCGACTAGAGATCGACTTTGATCGCCCGGTCAAAAGTCAAGTAGCATGATTTCGCGCCAGCGAAAATCCAAAAAAGGAAGGGACAATAGGGTCTCATCTGCACAGAATGAGAAACAAAAAAAAGGAAAGCGATGATACCTTGATTCTCCCCTAGGAAGGTAGTAGGCTTTAGCTGCACTTTAGAGGGCAAAAAGGTAATTATCCTTGTTGCTTGCTAATGGCACGAAAACCAATATTCTTATTGAGATGCATGTGAAATATCCTTGGAAAGAAACTTGTTGAGGTTTCAATCTCACCTAGCCTTGTTTATGAGTTTTGCAAAAAAGTTAGGGCCTATTCATAATTTTCCAAAACTAAGGGACTTTATTGCAAATTAGCCTGATATGAGAAATTTCTAATGGCTGTATTGCTGTTGTGCTATGATATTTGAAATTTTGTTGAGTATTTGCAAATTTCTACTCATATACGATTTCTCACACCCTTCGTGGGCTATTCTGTAATTTCACAATGTCAGGGGGTTTTCTACAAATTACCCCATCTGGTGAATTTTTGAAGACTGTGCACTCATTTTCTTGACACCATACATTTTGTCTTTTGTATGCAAGCTGCAGAGTGCTAAGGATCAAAATGCAATTTCCAAGGCCATTTTGCATTTTAGACCTTGGAAATTGAACTATTTGCACTACTTGTATATGATGGGGCCCACTAAATAACTGTTATAGCGGCCAAATCATGTTTTCCACGTAGGGATATCATAACATGGTGACACCAAAACACTACTCCGATGTTCTGCAAACATGGCTTGGTACATTAACTACTAAGGATCGTGAGCAACTTCGGGTTTGGGGCATATCCTCTGTGTTGTTGAATATTGCCGAGGTTGAGGTGAATTGGCACTTGTTGTGCGCTGCGGCTAGACTTTGGAATACTACTTTTCATGTATTCTGCTTTGGGCAGACGGAACTTACCCCTACACTAGAGGAAGTCTCGCAGATCTACGGGCTTTCGTCGTACATGTTACCACCAGTCTTCATGCATCGTGACAGTTTCTCTTCTGTTATGAGCCAGTTGACGGGTTTATCCTGAAGTGCTTGTGAGAAAAGCCTCATCTGCAAGGATGGGTCGAATCTGATGCTGCACCTAGATTATTTCAACAAGATCGCCAATAACCGGGCATCAATGGGCAGCTTGTGGCTTCATGGCTTTGTAGTGTGCTTCCTTGGAGAGCTCATTTGCAATCACGGTCGGATGACAATCGCTGTTGAGGTGGCAGAAGTAGCGTTAGCTGTGATCACACACAAAATTGATCTTACCCCCCATTCTTTTGGTAGAGACATATGTCAGCTTGGATCGGGCTTTGAAGCATTCCCGACATTTCTATGGTTGTGACGCCTTAGTGTAGGTAAGCCAACATTATCATTCTAGTGATTTGCTGTGCTTATCTAACTATGCCCTGCCTCTTTTTTGATAGACTTGGCTTGCTTCCCACATGGGGTGGAAGTCTTACGCCCCCAACACTTTGTCTTCGACTCCTACAGTCACACAAATCATTCACACGCCCTTCCTGATCTCCATGAGTTATGCGAAAGACTGCAGAATCTTACTGATGATATTGTAGTCTGGCGCATTCTGTTCACAACTGCGAAGCCCTTCATTGTCTTCTTT
The DNA here is from genome assembly GCA_024699735.1 of Posidonia australis. NCBI lineage: Eukaryota > Viridiplantae > Streptophyta > Magnoliopsida > Alismatales > Posidoniaceae > Posidonia > Posidonia australis. The sequence continues at coordinate 2,992 of JAMKQA010043563.1, read as the reverse complement.
AACAATAGTGATATATGCCTAGTTATTCTTCCAGGGCATATGGGCGGTGTGGAATACCATCCTATCCGTGTTCTTCGTCCATTTGGCTTTTGCCAAGATTCAATTAAGCAAAGCCCAATGCCCAACCACTTCAAAGGATATGCTCTCGGCTCCAATGCGACAACTTCCGAGTTAGCTCGCTTGATGCATGGTGGCATTCAAACTTCTGGTCTTGCCATTACTGATGGTTTGGATTGCACAATAGAGTACGAGGCCAAAATTTGAGAAACTTGGCCTATAAATGAACCTCCTCTTAGTGGCACTTCATCTACAGAAGCTGGCAATGTTGGATGTCCGGGCAATACCAGACGGACTGTCCTAATCAACCAAAACCAGCAGGAGATGCGCCACGTCAGCCTATCAAGGGGAGAGTGTTCTCCATTACTGCCCCAGATGCTGGTCCATTTGGAGATGTGGTAGAAGGTGAGAACTAGCATGGCTGTATTTGATAGGTCCTGTCCTGTAATACTTGATCCTATGTGTAATTGACACTATTTCTTATTATGATTATGGTTATGGTGTGTTGATTATAGGATCTTTCCTTGTGGCTGATCGGATGGCCCGAGTCTTGTTCGACTCTAGGAGTTCATTTTCTTCTGTCTCCGAGTCGTTTGCTTCTGAGATCGGGACTAGGCCAACCAAGTTGGCATTCCACCTAGATGTGGTCACTCCATTAGGAGAACACAGTTTGGCATGGAGATATTTGAGACCAGTTGATATTTAGCTGGGGGACAGGAATTTTCAGGCCAGCTTGATCCTGATGGATATGCAGGATTATGATGTTATCCTAGGAATGGATTGGCTAGCACAGCATTCAGCTATGATAGATTGTGCTAAGAGGAGAGTTTTGGCTAAGTGTCCAGGCCAAGGCTGGTGTATGGTACAGGGCACCAGACTGGGTGATCCCAGGAAAGTGATTTCTGCTCTCAAGGCCTATCATCATCTGGTTAGAGGCATTGTGGGCTATTTGGCCGATGTGACAATTTCTACTTCGCTTGTGGTCAGGATTCAGGACTTGCCGATTGTGAGGGAATATCCCGATGTTTTTCCAAAGAAATTGCCTGGAATGCCACCGCACAGGGAAGTGGAGTTTGTGATTGATTTGGTGTCGGGATCAAATCTTATTTCCAAGGCTCCATACTGGATGGCACCTGCTGAGTTAAGGGAGGTTCGGAATTAGCTGCAAGAACTGATGGATAAAGGGTTCATTCGTCCCAGTGTTTCACCTTGGGGAGCACCGGTTCTTTTTGTGAAGAAAGAGGATGGTTCACTTCGGCTCTGTAAAGATTACCCGATGTTGAAACAGATCACTGTCAAGAACAAGTATCCACTGCCCAAGATCGATAATTTGTTCGACCAGTTGCAGGGAGCATCGGTGTTTTCCAAGATAGACTTGAGATTCGGATACCATCAATTGAGGATTAGTGAGCCAGATGTGCAAAAGATTGCCTTTCGCACTAGTTATGGACATTATGAGTATTTGGTTATGCCATTCGGGTTGACGAATGCTCCAACTGCTTTTATGGACTTGATGAAGAGGGTGTTCCGGCCTTATTTGGACCAATTTGTGGTTATTTTTGTGGATGATGTTCTAGTGTATTCTTCGGATGTTCAAACCCACCAGAGGCACTTGAGTATCGTACTGGAGACATTGAGGTAGCATCAACTTTATGCCAAGTTCTCCAAGTGCGAGTTTTGGTTGGATGAGGTGTCTTTCCTTGGTCATATTATTTCAGGAGAAGGCATCATGGTAGATCTAGCCAAAGTGGAAGCTATGAGCAGTTGGGCCTGACCGAAGACAGTGACTGAGATTAGAAGTTTTCTCGGCCTGGCAGGATATTATAGGAGATTCATTCAGGATTTCTCCAAGATTGCTGCACCATTGACCAGATTGACTAGGAAGGAAGTGCACTTTGCCTGAGATTGGCAGTGCGAAGAGAGCTTCATTGAGTTGAAGGCTCATCTCGTATCGGCCCCAGTTTTGACTTTGCCCTCTTGGAGTGGTGGTTTTACAGTCTACAGTGATGCCTGTGGGAATGGTTTGGGATTTGTGCTGATGCAGCATGGTAGGGTGGTGGTGTATGCCTCACGCCAATTGAAAGATCATGAGAAGAATTATCCCACCCATGATTTAGATATGGCAGTTGTTGTGTTCGCATTGAATATTTGGAGGCATTATCATTATGGCAAATAGTTTGAGGTGTACACAGATCGCAAGAGTCTGAAGTACATCTTTACTTAGAAAGATTTGAACCTAAGACAGAGGCACTGGGTGGAGTACATTAAGGATTATGATTTTAGTTTGTCCTACCACCCAGGGAAGGCTAATGTAGTTGCAGATGCTCTGAGCTGACGCACTCATGTTATGGCTAGTTTGATATCCGTGAATGGAAATTATTAGTGGTACTAGTGGACTGTAGGCCTTGGAGACATTCTTAGGGACCCGCCAGGGTAGTGCTGGCTAATTTGTCTATTCGCCCAAGGATGATCGAGGCGATTGTCACAGCTCAGCAATATGATTCTGTTGTGTCAAATATCTGGAGGAAGCTGGAAGTTGGTAATGCCCCTCATTTTTCAGTTGGGGTAGACGGTGGGTTGAGGTATGATTTGAGATTTTATGTACCTCAGATAGAGGAAATCAAGAACAGTTTGCTAGATGAAGCCCATGACTCCAGATACTCTATTCATCCAGGAAGATCCAAGATGTATAATGACCTGAAGAGGAACTTCTGGCGGCCTGGGATGAAGAGAGAGATTACTGAGTATGTGGTGAAGTGAGCAACCTACTAGATGATAAAGATAGAGCACCTGTGACCATGCCGACCCACAAGGGAGAAGGCGGATCACAGCCATGCCTCGACTGGCGAAATGCGCAAGGAAAAGAAAAGAAAGAAAGGAGTCGCCACCTAGTCTTTTAATGGAAAGACGAGGAAAACCAAAAACACACAAAAAA
>JAMKQA010043562.1:0-21480 GCA_024699735.1 Posidonia australis | reverse complement strand
CATCAGGGATCACCGGGGCAACTTCATTACTGCGGTGGCTAATTTCTATGGCAATTGCTCGAATTTGGTGGCCGAGTTCAGGGCCCTGAAGGACGGTCTGGCTCTTTGCTTGTGGCTGGGCCTCCAGCTGTCGGAGCTCGTGATTGAGTCTGACTCTGAGGTCCTCGTCTCCATGATGCGGGGGGGCCGCTGTTTTGACTGGAGGCTCCGGAACGAGTGGAAGGGCGTTGCTTGCCTGGTGCAGCAATCCATCTCTATATCTCATATTTTCCGGGAGGCTAACTCGGTTGCGGACGGCCTGGCGAACGTGGGTGTCGACTCTCAGCGGTTCATCTTCCTGTCTACGCCCGGCGACCTTTCAAATTTTTTGCGCGGGACTCTTTCTTTGGAAAGGGCTGGGCTGCCTTACATTCGCACCAGGCGGCATTAGCCCATTCAATGTTGTAATCCGGTTCTCCTATGTTATAATATTTTGGGGTCTCCTGGGGCCCGTTATTTTCCAGGTATAAAAAAAAAAGTAAAATCCAAAAAACCCTAATTAAATTAAAAACCATGATTAAAATCTAAAAACCCTAAATTAAAATTCAAAATTCCAATTAAAACCCAAAAACCCTAAATTAAACTAAAAAACTCTAATTAAAATCCAAAACCCTAAAAAACTCCTAAAATAATTAAAATTCTGAAAATCCTAATTTAAAACCAACTAATTAAGTCACGAAAACCCTAAAATAAAAAAACCTAATTAAAACCTAAAACAACAACAAAATCCAAAAATCACTTAATCTAATTTAAAATTAAAACACAAAAACCTTAATTAAAATCACCAAAACCAAATAACTAAAAACCTAAAACAAAGAAAAAACAAAACCCTAAAAACCTAAAACCAAGAAAAACCCAAAAAATAAAAGCCCATAGCCCATTATGCAGCCAAGCCCAGCCCAAACCACATTTGATTAAAAACTTAGGAAAAGAAGAAAATAATGCTACAGTGCTTCTTCTTCCCCAACTGCACTTAACCTCCTGTTCCCTCCTTTTCCCACGATTTGGTCAACTGCCAGCTATCACCCACGATCCTCCTCGTGCATTTCACCACCCTTTTTAACCTTGAGAAACCACCAACAAGGGAGGCAAGGGAACTGAACGGAGAAATTGAACGGAAGGGGAGAAGATCGGAGACTGAACGGAGGGGGAGCGCCGGTGGAAGAGAGCCTAAGAGACCCCATTTGAGCCCTAGAAGTCCTAGCCATCTCCCTCACACCCAGACCACCTCCTCAAGCCCTTTTAAAAGCTTTGGAATCCCCTGAACTGCCATAGCCAGAGTTGTCATTCCAGAGCATCGTCATCAAGCATCGTTGGAGAAGACAACACTTCTTGCCAAGTACCCCTTTCCCTTCTCTTTCCATCCAAAACATCCTCCTTTAGGTTTGGAGAGCTCCCCAGCCCTCTGAGTCGCGTTCAGCTGGAGACCGTAGCCCCTTCACCGTTTCCTTCTCCTGGAGGTCGTTGACCTCCTGGATCGGGAGGGAGGCTCCTGGAGCATCCCTTCCCTTTTCCTCCTCCTTCCTTTTCTTCCTCCCGGAGTCCCCTTTAAATTGGGAAGGGACTCTCTGGCCTCTTGTGGTCAGAGCCAATGACGTTGTCGTCATCGTTATGCCGACCGACCCCGTCGAAGCTTCGAAGCCCTCCAAGTGCCGACACGACCTCCGTGTGCTTCCCCGACGAACCTCAAGCTCCCACGAACTCTGGAGAGCCTTCATCCCATCGCCTGAACTGCCACAGTGCTCCGACGACCCACCATCGCTGTCATCGTCGACAGGGAGACGGGGAGGACGCCTCCTTCGCTCACAAAGTCTCTTGGTGCCTCTGGAATGTTCGCAGCATCACCAAGAAGCCTCTCCGGTGCTCGCCATGTCGGCTTAGCCTCCACATCGTCGTTAGCTCCCTCCGCTGTCGTCTTCTCCGGCATCGACCGTATCTCACCGGAGCCTGAGACGGGGAGAGCACCCCAGGCACCCCCTAGTCTGCCTGAAGCTACCGGAGGCAGTGTCGCATGTCCCTCAAGCTTCTACGACCACCGCCATCGCCTTCTCGCCGCTGTGTCGCCGTTGGAGGCTCACAGGAATGGGATTGCCGGCGATCTTCGAAACAACTAGATTTAGGAAAAAAAAAATTTAGTTTTTTATAATTGCACATAGGTCCTAATTATCGTTACATATAGGTCCCTGGAATTTCTTTCAAATCCTTTTTTCTTGCATCCAGGTCCTTTCTTCTTACATCTAGGTCCTTTCTTGCATCCAGGTCCTTTTTTATTACTTTTGGGTCCTTTTTTATTACATTTAGGCCCTGTATTTTTGTGTTTAAGCCCCTTAAGATTTAAATAAGTTTCATTTCTTTATTATTTTTATAAATATTGCATGATTTGTCCTGTTTAAGTTTTTATTTCATTTTTAGTCCCATATATGTTTGTTTCTTCACAATTAGACCCTTATATTCATGTTTTCATTGTTAATGAGTCCTAAAAATTTATTTTGTGACTCCTGAATTTTCCTGTTTTAAAATTGCATTGTAAATATTGCACATTTTTCCCTGTTTAACATTTAAATGCATTTCCAGTCCTATTTACGCATGTTTTATCACACTTAAGCCCCTGAGATCATGTTTTCTTTGTATTTAAGTCCTGAGCTTTTGCATTTTGCCCCTAGAGTTCTTTGAAAAGAGTTTCTTTTGCATAATTTGCATTTTAGACCTTAAAGTTATCCATAATTACATTGATCATGTAAAAAACTTGATTTTTATCACATCTTGGTCCTGAAATTTTGCAAATCAGTCCCTGAACTCAATCTGTAATGCTTTCTGAACAGGAAAATTTACATCCAGGTCCCTGAAACTTTCTTAATTCAATAATGATGGTTTTAATTGTATTTTAAATCACATTTTAATATGTTTCCCATTTATTGATCACATGTACATGTAAAATCATCACTTGAATAAAGTTTTCATTAAAAAACCTTGTTTGCAATATCAATGAATATCTGATTTCATATTTTTGTCAGATTTGCACCCTATGTGGGAATTTTGCACAGTAGACCCTAAGTTTTCAAGAAATTATCAAAAGTACAATTTTCACACATGGCACATCACATAGCTACATTTTCTTTAAATTTTACATCCTAGCATCAAGATAAGACTTTTTAAACACATTTTTATCTATGCACTTTTCCTTTCTGTGAATTTTACACATTAGACCTTGAGTTTTTAGGGAATTATCTAAGTACAATTCTCACATCCCGATGCCACATTTTCCTTTGATCCATCATCTGTACACTAGGATAGAAGTTTCTGAATGTATTTTGATCCAGGTTTTCACCCTTTTTTGTGAATTTTACGTTTTGGTCCTTATGCTTGTCCTTTATTGTTTTTACATCGTTTTATTGTTTTAAGACCTTCTCCTTTGCATGTTTTCTTTTTTCTTGACATTTTTTAATACATTTTGGCATATCTTAGACCATGCATTGTCCCTATACATGCATTTATCACATTTGACCAATGAAATGACCAAATTGCCCTTGTGTCATCAATTCATGCACATGTATATCATTTGTTGCACCAAGTCATGCATAATCTCTGTCCAAAGCATTTCTTAGCATCCTTTACCCATTTAGGTACATTTCCATGCATTTTACATAGTTTTTGTTGTATTTGCACATTTGTTCCTCCTTTTTGAATAAGTATGCATTTCATGCATTCTTCTGTGGATTTTTTCTCCTATTTGTCTTCGAATTCCTTCATCTGATATTTGATTTGACAATCTTTATTCTATATTTTCAGATTTTTCGATTTGATTTGGATTTCATCGCCGGAGGGCGTACGTTAATAGGCCTAAGGCCGACATTGGCCCCACCACGGATTATTTTCCTTTTTTGATTTTCACGATCTTTTCTATGATTCCGATGACTCAGGTTGACCCTACTTTCTATCGTTTTGACCTTAGTATGGTTTTTCGGACTATTCTTTACAAAAATATCATCATTTTATGTGATTTTCTTTTCATCTCACTATTTGCCTATTTTATGTGGGTTTCTTTGCAATTTTTTTGTTTGGATTTCTTTGGTGTTTTCTTGCACTCCTAATGATTTGGGTTTGTTGTATTTTTTATCCCTTTGACATCAATATAGTTTTCTGAACCATTTTTTTATGAAAACATCGTCATTTTATGTGAATTTCTTCACATGTCACAGTTTTCCTGTTTTATGCGGACTTCTTTGCAGTTTTCCCACCTTGATCTTTGCTATGTTTTCTATGATTTCGATGACTTGAATCAGTTGCTTTTTTGACATTCTTGAGACTTGTATGATTTTCTGAGCCATTCTCGCCAGAAACCTCGTCATTTCATGTGATTTTCTTTGTTATGTCATACATTGTGATTTCATCATTTCATATGAATTTCTTTGCAGTTTTCGCGTACCCTCATACACATCCATCTAGTCTTGTCTTGACATTCATATCAGAATAAATAGAACACGATCTAGGCATAGCAAGCATTCACCAAGCATCTAGCAAGCGAATCAGACTAGAAAGACCAAGTTTCTCGGACATACGGGGGTGCCTAACACCTTCCCCTTGTGTAATAGGAATCCTTACCTATTCTCTGGTTAGTAGACATCTGGCCTTCACGTTTGCATCTCATTCATTCACTTTTTGTGATTTTTTTGTGGTTTTCCTTGTCTTTCCCTTAAAAGACTAGGTGGCAACTCCATTTCTTCCCGTTTCATCCCATCCCGCACCCTCGCCATCTTGGCATGGCTGTGGCCTCCTCCCTCTTGCGCGACCCAGCGTCGGAACCCCTAGGCAAGGGCACAGTCACAGATTTCAACATCCATGGTGTGGAAAAGTCCAATATAAACAAAGAGGCCCAAGAACATACAAAAACCCTTATCCACAAATTGGTGATTATGGTGGGATGGCTAAAAGTGTCCCGTGTTAAGTGAGTATCCTCCTCTTTCCTCTTTTCTTTTTCTTTGCAATTTTACTTCTATTTCGTGGATTTTCAAGCTTGTGGCAAAGCTCCTCTTAGTATGTTTTAAGGCACTACGACTCCATGAGTGTTTAAGGTTTTTATACGCTTAAAAATGCATGCAACCGCCTCCTATTTGATTTCGATTCTTAGAAGCGGAGGTGGTTGATTAAAACATATTGCAAAAATTGCTATGACCAAAGCATCTTACATAAGATGTCAGAGGTGAGGCGTCATAATATACTTTTGAATAGAAATTCTCTCTGTTTTCAAAATATTCCCCTAATTTCTTTGTACAATTGGCCATGGACTAAGGTGTGTGATGATTGGATTTGCCATAGGGACTGGAGCCATAATCCTTTGGTGTTTTTCAAAAGTAAAAAAAAGAAGTGTTTCCTTTATGACATTGTTGGCCCATTATTTGGGAACTAATTTGCTTGAATCTATTCTTGGGCTACGTAAAATAGCTACTTAAGTCCCAAGCACTCCTATTGTAAAGGGCTTGAGAGAGGCATTTGTGTTGTCATTTATTTTCATGAGCGTCACTCTTCTTTCTCTTGATTCATCATAAAGTAAATTAGAACCCCGAGTTTAGAATTGTATTCTCCCTCTCCCTTCTTTTATTTGTTGTGGATGGTGTGTTTGATACATGAGAGACCTGACTAATTCTAAGTATGCTAGGCTTTATCTCTATGGGGTAAGGATCATGTGTGCTCAAGGCTCTCCAAAGAACCTCAGGAGTTGACATAGAGGATATACCTAAGAAGTGGAATTTTGTTGTATTAGTGAGGAAACCATAGAAAAATCCCTAAAGCAAGCCACACCCAAACCATTAGGAACCTACTGAGAGTCATGTTTATTTTAAAAACTTTAAAATAAAGTGAAAACCAAATAAAATATTTTAATTGCTATTTGAAAGTGTTTCCGCGTAGTTTTGTGATATAGTTGAGATAGATGTGGGGTATATTGTGTCTTATGTAAGACACACACACAAATGCATCTAACGTTTATTTTACTTTTTCTTTGATTTCTAGTTGTAGACATCCCAATTTTACAGGTAGTCTCTTCTGGAATGGACTCCTGGTTAGTGGGCTCTCAATTACTTTTTCCCAAGACCAACTTGACATCCTAACCTAATTTCATCCACAAAACCTAATCCAAAACCCTAAAACTAACCTAAGCCTAATCCAAAACCCTAAACCTAACCTAAACCTAATCCAAAATCCTAAAACTAACCTAAACCTAATCCCAAAACCCTAATCCAAAACCCTAAACCTAATCTAAAACACTAAAACTAACCTAAACCTAATCCAAAACCCTAAAACTAACCTAAACCTAATCCCAAAACCATAAACCTAATTCAAAACTTAATCCAAAACCCTAAACCTAATTCAAAACCCTAAACCTAATCCAAAACTCTAAACCTAATTCAAAACCTAATCCAAAACCCTAATAACCTATAACAATCTCTAACAATCCTAACCACTTCCCACTCCACCATAACAACCCATGACAAACCCTAAACTAGCTTAAACCCTAAACCTAACCCTAAACCCTAATCCAAAACCCAAATAACCTATAACAATCTCTAACAATCCTAACCACTTCCCACTCCACCATAACAACCTCTAACCACCTATAACAACTTCTAACAACCTATAAAAAACCCTAACCACTTCCCACTCCACCATAACAACCCATGACAAACCATAACAACCCTAACCACTTCCCACTTCACCATAACCACCCATAACAACCCATAACAAACTACCTAGCCATGGTAAGCCTATAAATACCCCCCATTTGCAAGAGAAAGGGGAGGGGGAAAAAGGAGAGAAAAATTTGGAAGATTTTAGAGGAGAGCAACCAAGGAGATTTCTTCCAACCAGAGCAACCAGAGGAAGCTCAGATCAGAGAGGAAGCTCAGAGAGGAGAAAAATTAGGGTTCAGGCCAGCTCTGGCCACCTCTCTAGTGAGCTCCGACGACCTCCTTCACTGCCAGCTCAGGTAAGCCTTGATCCCAGCTCAATTTCTTTCAATTTCAGTCCCTTAGGACCTCCTCAACCTTCCTTCATCGATTCCAGTAAGGCCAGGTGGTTTTTTTGGCAGAAATCAGGCGGTTTTTGGGTCACCGGACCTGATTCTTCTATAGGATAGGTGGAGGCATGAATCCAGTGAGTGATTCGTGCCCTGGTGTGTGTAGTTTGATTAGGCTTGGTCCCTTCTTGCTCCTCCTCCACCCTAGAAGCCACTCCCTCACTATGGACGTTGCTGGAAGTAAGCCGTCGGATGCAGCCTCGTCGTCGCCAAAGAAGATGACCCCTGGATAGGGTCAACTAGGTGCCTCCTGCCTCGTCGCTTCTCTCCAACCCTTGGGATACGATCCCCATCTCTCCCCCTACACACCAGATCTCCCAGGACCTCACATCGAAGCTCGATCTCATCCCATAGCCATCGTCACTGGAGTCGACATAGAGCTTGATTAAGAGGAGGAAGAGCAGCGCCATTCTTGCCTCTAGATGGTGGGAAATGCTCCTCTCCGCGCCCTCAGCCTTCTTGAAGCCTTGGTTTGCTGTTCCAGCGCCTCAAGTGGTCTCTTCTTCTTCGTCATCGTCACTAGAGTTGCAACAACGGAGAGTGAGGTGGGGAGGAGATTGGGACCGCTCGACACTTGATCCAAGCTGCTGGATTTTCCCCTCTTTCTTCCCTCTTGCTTCTAGTGTGTTTGGATACCTGATCAGGCATCGAGGAGGCTGTGGATGACATCCTAGATAGCCATCGACGGTGAGGTTCCATCGTTGGCGACCGTCGTGCCTTTATTTAAAAAAAAAACTTATTTTAAAAAGCTCTATATCTTTTCTGTTCTTACAACTAAGTCCATATTTTTTGCATTTAAGCCCCTGCATGATTTTTTAAAATCATATTAATAATGATTTGTTTTGAAAATTGCAGTGTGACCCTTGCAAATTTCTTTTAATAGTTCATACGCATTAATTTTTGACATAAAACCCTCTGATTTAGTTTTCATTCATGTTAAGTCCATAATTTGCACAAAAAACCCTGAATTTCATTAAAGTTGTTTTGAATGCATGATTTTCTAGTACAATTGCAAATCTAACCCTGTAAATTCAAATTTTTACCCAAATGTGTTCAGAATTTCATTTTAAACCCTGAACTTCACTGAATTTACACTGAATGCATGTTTTTTATGGCATATTTGCAACCAGTCCTTGAAAATTCATGTTTTCATACCTGAGTCCATTAGTTTGCACATTTAACCTTGAATTTCTTCAAAAATGCATTAAACACATGTTTTACTGGCAAAATTGCAGATTGGACCCTAGGAATCCTGATTTTTACTAGAAATGCACAGTTTTGCACATTTAACCACTAACTTCCTTAAAATTGCACAAAATGAGTTTTCTTAGGCATTTTTGCTGATTTAGCCCTAAAATCTCAACCTTCATTCAAGGACATGTAATTTTTGCATAGAGGTCCTTGGAAATTTACATATTTCACCCATACTTGCATTTTGTACATTTTGTTACCCTTTTTCATGCATATTTTCTCATGCTTGTTTTCTTGCATCATGTACGCATTTCAAACTTATTTCAATCTTGGTTTTCACATTATTTCCTGGATTTCTTCCGATTTTCATGGTCTTGAATTGATTTGGATTTTCATCGCCCGAGGGCGTACAGTAACAGGCTTGACAATGCCTACATGGACCTGAATGAGGATTATTTTCTCTTTTGAGTTTCTCAGATTTCTTAAGTTTCTGCTGTTTTGCATGATGCTTTCCGAGTATTTCCGATTTTCACGATTTTTCTCATCGCCCAAGGGCATACAGTAAAGTGGCATTTTCAATGCCTGCATTGTCTCTTGGATTATCATTTTTCTTTTTTTATTCATTTCTTTTCTTTGATTTGGCATGTTTTCGCATTCATCTTAGGCATGTGCATTCAGAGTAGACAAGCATGCACACACTAGATCATTAGTAAGCAGGAAACCTAGAAAGATCGAATTCTTCGGGTGTATGGGGGTGCCTAACACCTTCCCCATGCGTAACAAGAGTCCTTACCCTTTCTCTGGCCCGCAATGGCTAAGTGTTGCATCCATTAGGCACGGAGCACACACACATTCATTTGCATCATTTTTCTTGCATTCATATGCATCTTGGTTTTCCTCATCTTTCCATTAAAAGACTAGGTGGCGACTCCTTTTCCTTATCCTTTTCTTATCTTTCTTTGGTGTTTCCAAGTCTAGTCACCTTCTCCGGATTCACCATCTTCACCGTGACCATATCGTAACTCATCATGTGTTTCCACGCACCTTGGAGTCGTGCAGGGTTCCGCTGTGATGGGCACAATAGTGCAACACCCCAAACCTAGGTACGTTACCTAAGTCATAGTATCACAAGCAATAACAATAATTACAGCATTAATTAAACAACTAATACTAACTAAGGATCACCTCTAGGAACAATGTACAATTAGTGACTCCTACACGGGCGTGGGGATTGGACTACACCACTTGCACCTGAAACCAAACAAAGCACGCATGAGTGACTTCCAAGTCACCCAATACGTTCCCCACATAGAAACCACAGCAAAACAACGAGAAAACACAAGCCTAAACTATTACAAAACGTGGTCCTTAAAATTCATTTCAAAACATCCTTTAAAAAAAAAAAAATGGAATCTCTATCCAAAACATGTATTTTTCAAAAGCTCGCATTCTCTTTTCAATTCATGCATTTTTTAACCTTTTTGTACATTTCGAGAAATCCACATTCTCGACCATATAAAGCCTAAAACACAGGGCCTCACTGGACTCAAAACAAAACCATTTACATTGGCTAGCAACTGGTAAAAACATGACGCATATTCCTTGCTAGAATCTAAAGACCAGACACAAGTCTTGTTCTAGCTAAAACCACACAATGTATTTCCACTTTTCTTATTAGTGTTACCTTGATAAGACGTAATCAGGCACACAAGCAGTAGGTACCTCCTTGCACTACCGTGGTGAAGTTCCCCATGGGGGAGGACACTGCCTCGGCCAACAGGCCTCAATTTCAATTCATATGTATGGAGATACGTCTTTTCTTGGCGTCCTATCGGTGACCCAAACACCTGGTTCATAAGCCCAAGCTCTGCCTACATCGTCTCAAGCTCGGTGACCATGGTCGTATTTGACAATTGATATCTTATCAATTTACCGACACCAACCTCTCGTGGTTTCATACTAGCAACCACGTTTGTATCTGACAATTGGTTTTATTGGAGTCTCATACTCCACCACATTGCCGACACAACCCCTCGTAGCTCCAGAACACATTATTATTTTTTTTTTCAAAACTCTTGGGTTGTCTTTTAAAACCATTACACATTCTCTTTTCTTTGCAGTGGATCATTCCCATGCAAACACGACCCTCCATTTGGGTCCCAAACTCAAAACCATGTAAAATTATGCGCTTATATCCATTATTGGGTCTCATGCCCAAAAATCACATTAAACCAAACACTTATCAATTTCTTTCATTTTTGGGGGCCTCAGGTACAAAACCATAATCAATTTTGTTTATTGAATTCTATATTCCTCCATGTCATTCATATGGGGAAAACTTAATTAATACATGCTCATTATCCATTCAAAACCATCTATTTCATACGGGCCAGGGGTCACGTTCGTTAGACCGAACTATATTGGTATACCAAATTGGGCATCAAACACCTAGAATGATCGACTGAATTTGGGATTCGGTAGATCGAAAATCGCTGTTTCGATCGTCTGAAACACCTTTGGACGACCAAAATCTCCTGAAACGGAAGATCGGACATTTTCGATCTACCGAATTAGGGTCTCTGGTCAAATACTGATAGGAAAACTGTATGTCAAACCAAAATCGGCATACCGAAATTCCTGATTTCAGTAAACTTCTCTTGTGCCCTACTCATTAGCTTGTTGGAATTGAGACCTCCGGTGGATCCAACAAACATACCACATGAATCATGAATAAAACATGGGGTGTAGACCCTCGAGTCTACTTCAAAACCCTTCAAACCATTCACAAATCCATTAAACATGCTATCCACGCAAAAATCACAAAGACATGAAGCTCATTATTCGACTACTATAGCATGCATACCAAAAACCCGCATAAATTCACAAAAATTGATCCTAACCACAAGATCTCTACATATATACATCATACAATCCATTCCACACATTTCTATCATTTTTCCATAATTTATCATGCTTTAATGCTCATTTTCATGCATTAGAGCCATTAAACTCGAAATGTAGAATGAGAGAGAGGGAACGGTCGAGTACCTCTTGTGGCACTCCGGCGACCTCCCTGTGTCTCCTTGTCCTCCGATGCAGCCTAGTGACCCACGATGGCGGCACACACCTTCGGCCTCACTCCTTCTACCAGGCAACACTGGTTCTCCTCCTCCTTCCTCTTGACTCGCCTCCCCTCCATTGGCCTCCTTCCTTCAGCTCCCATTGCTCTTTATCTCTTCCTCCTCCTTACATCGCACCGATCGTCGGCCCCATCACCCTCTCGATGGAGGGGTTAGGACGGCATGGGTTTCCTATGGCGGCATGGGTGAGGAGAGGGGAAAGAAGGAAGAAATGATGGGGAAGAAGGAGGAGTCTCATGCGTGAGGGGTGGGGAGAGAGGAAAGAAAAGAAAAGGAAAGAGAAAGAAGAAAAGGATGGGCACAAAAATCGAGGCAACTATGCATCCTTTGACTAGATTCAACATTGGTCCTACAACCACGAACAGGTGCACAGAAAGTCAACAAACCCCCACACACTCTAAAAACAATAAATTATCCATTAATAAACCATTTATATAATATTACAATTAATTACACAGTTTACAATTAAAAATGGATAGTCAGGCCCAAGTGTCACATCCTTCCTCCCTTACAATAATTTTGTCCTCGAAATTCAGCTCTAATAAAAGAAGTAAGGGTACTATCTTTGAATGTCCACTTCGCGCTCCCAGGTAGCCTCCTCTGTACCATGATTTTGCCACTGAACCAAAACCAAGGGAATCACTTTATTCCTAAGGACTTGCTCTTTTCTGTCCAGTATCTGAACTGCATTCTCAACCATAGACAGGTCCTCTTGCAGCTCCTCTGGCTACACTGGTATAACCTGGGACGCATCAACCAAACATTTTCTCAATATAGACACATGGATGGTGCTGTGTACACTAGGCAACTCTGGAGGCAGGTCTAGTCTGTATGCCACTTCACCAACCCTCTTAGTAATCTGGTATGGTCTGATGTATCTAGGGCTCAGCTCGCCTCTCTTTCCGAACTGCATTACTCCTTTGGTTGGCGACACCTTCAGGAAAATAAAGTCTCCTACCTTGAATTCTAATGGTCTCTACCTCCTATCTGCATAACTCTTCTACCGACTCTGGGTAGACAACAGCCTCTTCCTACTTAGGTCCACCTTGCCCTCGTACTACTGTACGATTTCGGGCTTAATCAACTGTCTCTCACCCACCTCACTCCAGCAAGTGGGTGCCTTGCATGGTCTGCCATATAGTGCCTCGTATGGTGCCATACCAACACTAGCGTGGTAACTGCTATTATATGCAAACTCAATCAAAGGTAAATGATCTTCCTAGCTACCACCAAAATCCAAGGCGCAAGCCCTCAGCATTTCCTCTAGTGTCTGGATGGTCCTCTCTATCTGACCATCTGTTTAGGGGTGAAACATGGTACTAAAACTTAACATTGTACCAAAAGCTTCCTGTAAAGCTCCCTAGAACCTCGATGTGAACCTCGTGTCTCCATCAGACACAATAGACACTAGGATGCCTTGCAGTCTCACAATCTCTACAACATACAACTCTGCCAGCTTCGCCAATGGAAGGTTCACCCTCATTGGCAAGAAATGTGTCGATTTCGTAAGGCGATGCATAATCACCCAAATTGTATCATTCTTTCTTCAGGTCCTCGGCAAACCAGTCACAAAATCCATTGACACATTCTCTCATTTCCACACTAGAACGTCCAGAGGCTGTAAGGTCCCTTCGAGCTTCTAGTGCTCTATCTTCACCATCTGGCAGGTTACACACTTTGCCACATACTCAGTAATTTTCCTCATCATTCTAGGCCACCAAAAATTCTTTTTCAGGTCCTTATACATCTTGGTGCTTCTTGGATGAATGATATATCTGGAGTAGTGAGCTTCGTCAAGCAGACTATTCTTGATTTCCTCCACTTGAGGCATGTACAATCTTAGGTTGTACCTCAACTCACCATTTACCCCAACAGAAAAGTAAGGGCCATTCCCAGCTTCTAGCTTCCTCCAGATATCTGACACAAAGGAATCATATTGCTGAGCGGTGACAATCGCCTTGATCATCCTCGGGCGAACAGACAAATTTGCTAGCACAACTCTGGCAGCTCTTTTAGACTATCTCTGAGGTCTACACTCTACTAGCCCCTCTAACAATTTCCATTCACGAATCATCAAGCTAGCTATAACATGAGTGCCTTTGCTTAGAGCATCTGCAACTACATTTGCTTTCTTTGGGTAGTATGACAAGTTGAAGTCATAATCCTCGATATACTCCACCCAGTGCCTTTGTCTCAAGTTCAAATCCGTTTGAGTGAAGATGTACTTCAGACTCTTATGATCTGTGTACACCTCAAACTGCTCGACATATAGATAATGCCTCCAAATCTTTAGGGCGAACACGACAACTACCATTTCCAAATCACGGGTAGGACAGTTCTTTTCATGATCCTTTAACTAGCGCGAGGCGTACGCCACCACCTTACCATGCTGCATCAACACACACCCCAAGCTGGTTCCATAAGCATCACTTTAGACTATGAAATCACCACTCTTAGAAGACAAAGTCAAAATTGGGGCTGACACCAAGCAAGCCTTCAACTTATTGAAGCTCTCCTTGCACTGCCAATCGCTAGCAAAGTGCACTTCCTTTCTGGTCAGTTTGGTCAATGGTACAACAATCTTGGAGAAATCCTGGATGAATCTCCTATAGTATCCTGCCAGGTCGAGAAAACTCCTAATCTCAGTCACTATTTTCGGTCTGGCCCAACTATTCACAGCCTTGACCTTGGCTGGATCTAACTTGATGCCTTCTCTTGAGATGATATGACCAAGGAAGGACACCTCCTCCAGCCAAAACTCACACTTGGAGAACTTGGCATAGAGCTAATGTTGTCTTAGTGTCTCTAGTACGATCCTCAAATGCTTTTGATGGGTTTGAATATCTGGAGAATATACCAAAACGTTATCCACAAAGATGACCACAAACTGGTCCAAATAGGACCTGAACACCCTATTCATCAGGTCCATGAAGGCAGTTGGAGCATTCGTCAACCCAAATGGCATAACCAGAAACTCGTAATGTCCATAGTGGGTGCGAAAGGCTATCTTTTGCATATCTGGCTCACTGATTCGCAGCTGATGATATCTGAATCTTAGGTCTATCTTGGAAAACATCGATGCTCCTTGCAACTAACTGAACAAATCATCAATCCTGGGCAGTGGATACTTATTCCTAATAGTTATTTGGTTTAACATCCTGTAGTCTATGCAAAGCCAAAGTGAATCGTCCTTCTTCTTCACAAATAGTACTGGTGCTCCCCAAGGTGAAAGATTGAGACGAATAAATCCCTTGTCCATCAGTTCCTGTAGTTGATTCTAGAGCTCCCTCAATTCAATAGGTGCCATCCTGTATGGAGTTTTTGAAATAGGACCTGATCCTTGCACTAGATCTATCATAAACTCCACTTCCCTATGTGGTGGCATACCAGGAAATTCCTCGAGGAAAACATCAGGACATTCTTGCTCCACTGGCAAATCCTCAACCCCAATCACAGGTGAAGTAGAAACAGTTACATAGGCCAAATAGCCCACACTGCCTCTTGCCAAATGATGGTAGGCCTTGATAGCAGATATCACCTTTCTGGGCTTACCTGGCCTGGTACCTTGCACCACAAACCAGCCTTGGTCTGGTCACTCTGCCAGAACCCTTCTCTTGGCACAATCAATCATGGATGAATGTTGTGCTAGCAAATCCATTCCCAGGATAATATCATAATCTGGCATATCCATTAATATCAAGCTAACCTAAAAATTCCTATCTCCTAGCTAGACATCGATTGATCTTAGATACCTCCATGCTAGACTGCGTTCTCCCAATGGAGTAACTACATACAGGTGGAATGCCAATCTAGCTGGCTTGGTCCCGATCTCAGCAGCAAATGACTCCAAGACGAAAGAAAATGAACTTCTAGAGTCGAATAGGACTCGAGCCATCTGGTCAGCCATAAGAAAAGATCTTAACATCAACACATCATAACCATAATCATAATCACAACAAAAGATAGAGTCAATTACATATAGGATCCATTATTACAAGACATGATTCAACTCATACAGCCATACTAATTCTCACCTTCCACCACATCTCCTGATGGACCAGCATTTGGGGCAGCAATGGAGAACACTGTCCCCTAGGTAGGCTGGTGAGGCACATCTCCCGTTGGTTTCGGTGGATTGGGATAGTCCTTATGATAGTGTCCAGAATTCTCACAGTTGTAGCACACTACACTGTCTAAACTACCTGCTCGTGCCATCACTGTGCCACTACATGTCCCTTCTTACCACAGACGTGGCAAGGTCTTGCCTTCGGGCCACTACTAGATCCTGTATGGCTGAAACCAACACTTTCTTCTCTACCAGATGTAGGTCACTCCTTCCGCTTCTTCCCAGAGCTACCAGAACTCCCCGAACTAGGCGCTCCAGTGACTGAAGGTTGAGAAACAGAAGGTCGTAAGATAAAAGGTAGAGAGACAGACTTCCTCCCCTTATCCTTCTTAGGATATTCCTCCTGGAACAACTTACGATCATCCTCATAGTAGCTCGCAAGCTCAATCACGTCTGTCAAGGTCTGACATCGGAAGCCAATAACTTTGGATCTCAGTGCTAGATTAAACCCTTCCATAAATTTCATAGCTCTGTTCTTTTTGAAGACCACAGCCTGAGAGAACTACTCAAGCCGAAGGAAGGACGACTCATTCTTAGCCATAGTCAAGCTTCCCTACTTCAGGTTCTGGAATTCTCTGTCCAACTTGTCCCTCTCATGCTCAAGAAAAACCTCTCATAGAACACTTCTCGGAACTCTTCCCAAGAGATCATCAGTAGGTCCATATTCGGAAACTTGGTAGAGTGTGTAGCCCTCCATCACTGATCTGCAGTGTCCTTGAGCTGAAATGGTGTGATCTGGACCTACTTCTCAACTGGACACTCGATCCCCTCTAGGATCTTCTCTACCTTCAGGAACCAAGCCTCACACTCCTTCGGTGTGCCGCGCCCATCTAGAGTTGGTGCACCCAATTGGCAGAACTGCTTGACCCATGGGTCTCCTTTCACATCATCCTTGCTGCTATTGCCGAAGGACTGGGCAAAACCCTGCATCATCTTGCCAAACTCCTGTTGCATGCCCCTCCAAGCATTGCCCTCTCCCATCTCAGAGTTAGGCACATGGGCCTTGCTGTGGCTATGGCCTTGACGAGACATCTCTTTGCCAGCACAACAGGGGAAAACAACAACCAAGATTAGGTACAAGACTCCCTACTGTGTAGTCCCATGGAGCCACTAGACCAGACATCACTAAGCTGGTGCACTAGGTGTAGCCTTGGCTCTAATACCACTCTGTAATGCTTGGAATCTAGGTATGCTACCTAAGTCATAGTATCACAAGCAATAACAATAATTACAGCATTAATTAAACAACTAATACTAACTAAGGCTCACATCCAGGAACAATGTACGGCTAGTGGCTCCTACACGGGCATCGGGATTGGACTACACTACTTGCACTTGAAACCAAACAAAGCATGCGTGAGTGACATCCAAGTCACTAAGTACGTGCTCCACGCAAAAGCCACGACAAAACATCGAGAAAACACAAGCCTAAACTATTACAAAATGTGGTCTTCAAAATCCATTTTAAAACATCCTTTAAAAAAAAAAATTTGGAATCTCTATCCAAAACATGCCTTTTCCAAAAGCTCGCATTCTCTTTTCAATTCATGCATTTTTAAACCTTTTTAAACATTTCGAGAAATCCACATTCTCTACCATATCAAGCCTAAAACACAGGGCCTCACAGGACTCAAAACAAAACCAATTACATTGGCTGGCAACTGGTTAAAACATGATGCATATTCCTTGCTAGAATCTAAAGACCAGACACAAGTCTCGTTCTAGCTAAAACCACACAATGTATTTACTCTTTTCTTATTAGTGTTACCTTGATAAGAGGTAATCAGGCACATAAGCAGTAGGTGAGGACACCATTTCCCCTACATCCTTGCACTACCGTGGTGAAGTTCCCCATAGGGGAGGACATTGCCTCGGCCAACAGGCCTCAATTTCAATTCATATGTACGGAGATACGTCTTTTCTTGACGTCCCATTGGTGACCCAAACACCTAGTTCATATGCCCAAGCTCAGCCTACACCGTCTCAAGCTCGGTGACCACAGTCGTATTTGATAATTGATATCTTATCAATTTACCGATACCAACCTCTCGTGGTTCCATACTTGCAACCACTGTCGTTTGACAATTAGTTTTATTAGAGTCTCATACTCCCACCACATTACCGACACCAGCCCCTCGTAGCTCCAAAACACATTATTATTTTCTTTTTCAAAACTCTTGGGTTTTCTTTTAAAACCATTACACATTCTCCTTTCTTTGAAAGGGATCATTCCCATGCAAACACGACCCTCCACTTGGGTCCTAGACTCAAAACCATGTAAAATTATACGCTCATATCCATTATTAGGTCTCATGCCCAAAAACCACATTAAACCAAATACTTATCAATTTCTTTCATTTTTGAGGGCCTCAAGCCCAAAACCACAATCAATTTCGTTTATTGAATTCTATATTCTTTCATGTCATTCACATGGAGAAAACTTCATTAGTACATGCTCGTTATCCATTCAAAACCATCTATTTCCATTTTTCATAATCATTATTTCATATGGGCTAGGGGTCACGTTTTACAGACCGAACTAGATTGGTATACTGAATTGGGCATCAAACACCTAGAACAGTCGACCGAATTTGGGATTTGGTTGACCTAAAATCCCTATTTTGGTTGACCAAAATTCCCTGTAATGGAAGAATAGATATTTTTGGTCTACCAAGTTAGGGTCTCTGGTTGAATACTGACAGGAAAGCGGTATGTCGAACGAAAATCGGCATACTGAAATTCTCGATTTCAGTAAACTTCCCTTGTGCCCTACCCATTAGCTTATCAGAATTAGGACCTTTGACAGACCCAACAAACATACCACATGAATCATGAATAAAACATGAGGTGTAGACTGTCGAGTCCACTTTAAAACCCCTCAAACCATTCACAAATCCATTAAACATGCTATCCATGCGAAAATCACAAAGACCTGAAGCTCATTATTTGACTATTATAGCATGCATACCAAAAACCCGCATAAATTCACAAAAATTCATCCTAACCACAGGATCTCTACATATTCACATCATACAATCCATTCCAGACATTTCTATCATTTTCCATGATTTATCATGTTTTAATGCTCATTTTCATGCATTAGGGCCATTAAACTCAAAATGTAGAACGAGAGAGAGGGAACAGTCGTGTACCTCTCGTGGCACTCTGGCGACCTCCTAGTGTCTCCTTGGCCTCCAATGCAGCCCTAGTGACCCATAATGGCGGCACACACCTCCGACCTCACTCCCTCTCCCAGGCAACACTGGTTCTCCTCCTCCTTCCTCTCGACTCGATCCCCTCCATTGGCCTCCTACCTTCAGCTCCCATTCCTCTTTATCTCTTCCTCCTCCCTACATCACACCAATCGTTGGCCCCATCACCCTCTCGACGGAGGGGTCGAGACGACACGGGTTTCCTATGGTGGCATGGGTGAGGAGAGGGGAAAGAAGGAAGAAATGATGGGGAAGAAGGAGAAGTCTCGTGCATGAGGGGTGGGGAGAGAGGAAAGAAAAGAAAAGAGAAAGAAGAAAAGGATAGGCATGCAAACCAAGGCAATTGTGCATCCTTAGACCAGATTCCACATTGGTCCTACAACCACGAACAAATGCAGTAAAAGCCAACAAACCCCCACACACCCTAAAAACAACAGATTATCCATTAATAAACCATTTATAAAATATTATAATTAATTACATGGTTTGCAATTTAAAATAGATAATTAGTGTAGACACCCCAATTACCTAATTTTACAGGATGGAGATGTGGTGGCTGAGCTCTAACCCTAATTGAAGCCCTTGGAGGCCCACAAGGCCCACATAGGTCCATTAAGGCCCACAACAATTTCACACATTATTTCTCCCTCTCCATACTCATAATTTCTCTCATTCATTTTTACTGAATTTTCACCAATTCACCATTTCTTCTCACTGAACCCATTCCTTCTTCATTCCTCTCACGAACCAGCCACTGAACCCACTCCTCCTTTTTTGTCACATCAACCCAGCCTGAGCCCCATTGATCTAGCAAGCCACCAAAGCAGCCCCAACCATTGGATGAGTCACCAGAGGAGCCTAGATCGTCGTCGATCCATATCAGCGATCAAGGGGACAAAGATGGTGAGGGGGGGACAGTGGTTTGTAGTCTGTTAGGTTGTTACGACTTCAGTTAGGAGGTTAGAGGGTTGTTAAGTGGTTCTGTTAGGGCAGTTAGTGGCTTGAAGGATTGGGTCGTCGGGTTTTCTTCAGCTATAAAAGGAGGGGTAGAGGTAGAGTTTTAAAAAACTTTTGGCTCGAGAGAGAAGAGAGCTATGAGTGCTAGAGAATTCCAGAGAGAAAGGGAAACTCGCAGAGAGGAGAGGAGGAGAATTCCAGGCGTTTCGACGAGTTGCAGAGCTTCATTCAGGCCAGTTTCACCCCTTTTGATCCCTTCTAGCTGCGTACATTGCTTCCTGATGTCCTCTCCTTCTTTCTGGAACAAATCCAAGCAATTCAGAGGTTTTCTCTAGTCGGAATTGCTCCTCGGAGCTCACCATCGCCGTTTTCCGACGATGTAGGCGGGAGGGTGATCCAAGGCACGACCCTGGCCCCCAAGCTTCCTCTCCTCCTCCTCTAGTCTTCCCCGTGCTCTCTCGCTCCTTCGCGCGTCGCTTCACCGCGTGGGTGAGTCCACTTTCCTGGTCTACGAACCATCACCGCCTGCTTCTCGGATGATGTGTTTGGTTGTCCTCCTCCTGGACCGTCACCGACAGCCTCTCGGTGGGTGAGTCCGCTTTACTGGTCTCCGAACCATCACCTCCTGTTTCTCGAATGATGTGTTTGGTTGTCCTCCTCCTGGACTGTCACCGACAGCCTCTTGGTGGGTGAATCTGCTTTCCTGGTCTCTGAACCATCACTGCCTACTTCTTGGATGATGTGTTCGATTGTCCTCCTCCTGGACCGTCACCGACAGCCTCTCGGTGGGTGAGTCCACTCTTCGGATCTTCGAACCATCATCGCCTGCTTCTCGGTTGATGTGTTCAGTTATCCCTCCCCTGGACCCTCACTGACAGCCTCTCGATTGACGTGTCCGCTCTTCGGATTTCCTAACCATCACCGCCTGCTTCTCGGATGATGTGTTCAGTTGTCCTCCTCTTGGACCGTCACCGACAACCTCTCGGTGGGTGAGTCCGCTTTCCTGGTCTTTGAACCATCACTGCCTATTTCTTGGATGATGTGTTCGGTTGTCCTCCGTCACCGATAGCCTCTCGGTTGGTGTGTTTGTTTCCTTGGTTTCCGAACCATCATCGCCTGCTTCTCGGATGATGTGTTTGTTTGTCTTTTCTTGAGCTAACACTGCCTGCTTCTCGATTGGCTGATTCGTTTTTTCTGCTTTGTCTTCTTTTACTAGGTGTTTTCTTTGGATCTTGTGTCCTCTCGGTTGGCGTGTTTGTTTCCTTGGTTTTCGAACCATCATCGCCTGCTTCTCGGATGATGTGTTCGTTTGTCTTTTCTTGAGCTAACACTGCCTGCTTCTCGATTGGCTGATTCGTTTTTTCTGCTTTGTCTTCTTTTACTAGGTGTTTTCTTTGGATCTTGTGTCCTCTCGGTTGGCGTGTTTGTTTCCTTGGTTTTCGAACCATCATCGCCTGCTTCTCGGATGATGTGTTCGTTTGTCTTTTCTTGAGCTAACACTGCCTGCTTCTCGATTGGCTGATTCGTTTTTTCTGCTTTGTCTTCTTTTACTAGGTGTTTTCTTTGGATCTTGTGTCCTCTCGGTTGGCGTGTTTGTTTCCTTGGTTTTCGAACCATCATCGCCTGCTTCTCGGATGATGTGTTCGTTTGTCTTTTCTTGAGCTAACACTGCCTGCTTCTCGATTGGCTGATTCGTTTTTTCTGCTTTGTCTTCTTTTACTAGGTGTTTTCTTTGGATCTTGT
>JAMKQA010043561.1:0-27036 GCA_024699735.1 Posidonia australis | reverse complement strand
GTCGTGCCCCTCTTGATGGAGGAGTTCTCCTACACCAACATCCACCAGGTGATGATAGTCGTGGGTTTTTAGAAGTTGGGTTGCTGTTTTTTTTTTTTAATGTTTTGGGGTTTGGCGGTGAGAATTTTGGGTTTTGGCTTTTGCTCAGGTTCCGCAGATTGAGAAGGTGGTGGTGAACTGTGGGATGGGGGATGCCGACCAGAACTCCAAAGGGTTGGAGGCGGCAATGAAGGACTTGGCCGTGATTACCGGGCAGAGGCCGGTGAAGACCAAGGCGAGGCAGTCGATTGCCACGTTTAAGCTCAAGGAAGGTGATACTGTTGGCATTGCTGTCACGCTCCGTGGAAATGTAAGCTCTTTTACCCTCTTGTCATTTTTTTCTTTCTCGCTCTATGATTTTCTATTATCTAGATTTTTTATCCTGATTTGTGCTGGGTTTGGTTTTCAACTTTGTGTTTGGGAATGATGAGGATGTTCCAACAAATTGAGTTATTTTCTTGAATTTTTCTTTGAGAATGTGACAAATTCGTCGTGAAGTATGCAGTCGTGCGGGGGAACAAACTGAAATATTCAGAATTTTCTAACTGGATTGCTGATAGTTTGTTCGATGGCCAACCGATGATTGATGCAGGCCTACCTGGCAGGACTAGATTGATCCAGAAGAAGGATCATGGCGCCCCAGAACCATGACATCTAGTTTGAATTCACTGCTAATAACATTGATTCAATTGACATTGACGTAATAGGAATATTTCGTCTATCAAGGAGGATTCCCCAAATACATAACATAGAGATGATCATCGAAAATGTCAAATATTTTTGGGGATCCATTTTGGAAACATGGAATGTCCGAAGAGGAGAACACTACTCCCCACTTCTCCTCTATATTGATTGTCTGACTTCTTGTCAAGGGAAGAAATGGATGGACTAGAACAAAACCATTTTGTTGGCAGAGGAAGATTCTCATTGCCTATTTTTCAATGTGGTCAGCTCCCTGGATTTGAAATGCCATTGTAAGTGATCAGAGTCAACCCTAAAATACCAAATAAAAGTAGATTGATTTTTTTTATTCCCAAAGAAATGCATACCTTACCAGCAATCTTGTTTGTGATGTTCCGAAACATTGTATTCTTGAACCTTTTTCGTTTTTATGAACAAGAATCACGGTAGTCCCTGGTAGAGGAAATGGTTGTAGGTGCTAGAGTGCTCTGCTTCAGGGTGGCGTAGAAAGAGAAAAAAGAGAGTAAGTTGCTGGTATAGATGATGAAAGGGTGGCTGCTTGAGTGAGCCCCTTCCTTCTCTTTCAGGGCAGCAAGCAAAGCTGAATAGGAAAGGAGCCTAGGGAGTGAGTTGCATTCCACTTCTTGAATGCATAATGGTACCAATCTGGATTCTTGTAGCTCTCATTGGGAAAAATAACAACTCAAACAACTTTCAAAGTTGTGATGGGGTGGGACGGAGGAGTGAAGTATATTTCATGAATTGGTTATAGTGAACTTTTGGAAGTCAAGTTCTCTGATTTCCTTGCATCTTTAAAAATGGAAAAAGGAACAGATTGAGTTCATCATTTTCATCTAAAAACAAAAGGAAGTCATTGAACTTAAGACTCTCATATAAACAATCTTTACCAATAACCAACAGTCCATTCAAATCGTCCAATAAACTATATTTTCACTCAAATATCTTTCTAGAACCCAATCAGATCCTCAGGGAATTGCTGAAACATGGTTAAGTTTATTCCAAGAGAACATACATATCTCAGCTCTCAGTTAGACGGTTGATTTTCTAAGCATAATGTACTGCTTGATGATAATAAATGAAGATTAAGGATTGATGTTGCGGGCCAACATAATGGGATTAAGGCATGATTTATGGGGTGTTATTGTTAGTTGATATTCTGTGTGAACATTTTTTTCTCTGCTGGCTATTTTCCTTACCCAATATATTATATTTATATTTCTCCCTTTGTTTTTTTTCTCTTTTCCCACTCCCTTGCCATTGGAAGCTTTACAATAAGCGGTGTTGCTAATCCAATGAAATCTGGTTTTGGTATATATAATAAAGATTTTTTTTCATTGATTGCATTTGATAATTTTTTGACTAGAGAAGTGGAAACTATTTATTGGATTCTTTTGACATTTAGGTAAGAAAATGACGTCATAGAATTGTAGAGCAGATCAAAATCCAGAGAGCGCCTTCTATCGAGTTTTTTATATAAAGCTGTGGATTGTAATATATTGACACAATATTTGTTCTCCATTCCCAAATAATCACACAACAAGCATACATCAATGCAAGTTCTAATTGTTTTTTGTTTGTGAGCTAATGTTAATGCATCGCATGGGCCCATTGTTGCATTGATGGAATTTTGTTGAAACTGTGGTAGTGCTTGTACTCCGAAATACATCTTTTATTCACTTTTAAGAAGTATACATACATCCATACACACATATTCTTGTCAGTTATAAGAAGCATTTTGAAACCATTCAAATTGCATGGTTAGCTCTTTGCCTTTTTTTCTTATAATACATTCTTTTCTTTTGTGTTCTTCATCTTCCTCAATTGAATATTCACAAGCTATTGTCTTATACATTTCTTTTGTAGATTATGTATTCTTTTCTAGATCGACTCGTTAACTTGGGGCTACCGAGGACAAGGGATTTCCAAGGTGTTAATCCAAATAGTTTCGATGGCCATGGGAATTACAGTATTGGCATGCGAGACCAGAGCGTGTTCCCTGAGATAAGGTATGAGGCCCTTGGTAAGCAAAAGGGAATGGATGTCTGCATAACAACCACTGCTGAAACAGATAATGAAGCTCAGAGACTACTTGCCCTCCTGGGGATGCCATTCAGGGAAGGTGGAGGAGGAGGTCCGATGGTTGTTGTGCGCAAGAAAAAGAAAAAGGGTCGTTACGACTCAAAATCTCGTGGGAGGAGATGAGCAAAGACCGGTATCCATTTCCTTGGTAAGAGCTTTTGATTGTTTTAATGGGTTTTGCTAGCTGAATGATACAGTTTCCCGTGCAGAGAAACAAATGATGTAATTTATGGTGAAAATGGGATCTGCCAAATGAATTGGTTTCGATTCTCGTACATGATGAAACCTTTCCATGTAAATGCTTGAGAATCTTGAGTTTGGTTGTGACATGCCTCATATGGAAATTCTAGGAGATGTGATATTTGAGAAGCTTGCTATGATAATTTGTTAATGGTATCAACGCCTGAACATAAACCTTTGTAAACTGGAGACTTTTCTGAACACAGTCGAAGGCATCGTTTGTACAAACTTGAAAGAATTGGTTATGACCACACTAAACTAGGGTTAGCCACAAATTGCAGAGTGTTTGGGACATAGACTTTTTGGTTTTTCCTTGCAAAGATAGGTAGATAGCCTCGTGGGAAAGACAACGTGCAATTCATGCATCTATTGCAACTGAAAGCTTGGTTGACCATATAACAATATATACTGATACACAATCCTGCAAATTACTTCAACTGAGGTTGTCTTTGTAAATGCTTGGCTTCGTTTGCCTTGGCGGCTCCTCTCCTGAGCAAGGAAGTGTCTAGAGAACAATGAAACTCCTACCTGCTCTCTTGTCCAAAGCCAAGAGGCGGCAACCACCGTGTTTGACTCTTAAAAATAAGCTTTTATAATAATTATTATCTTACACATCTAATTTGAAATGGTCTACTTCATTAAGAGTCGCCTCAGAAGGAAATGGTCTACTTTATTAATGATATTATCTCTCTCATTCTTGGCGAAGAATTATTTTCAACACCTTAGAAGGAAAGTGTTTCCTGATTTGGTAAGAATTAAAAGTTTATTTTAATATCGTTAATTACTTTACCAGAAGTTTGTAATAGTGAAAATACAATTTTTTGGGAAAATAAATGGAAAGATAGGGTTTCTTTGAAACTTAAATTTCCTGAGTTATATGAACTTATTAAATACTAAAAAGCATATGTTAAGAAGGTAATTGAACTATATAGGATTGATTACCAGGTTTTATTTAATTTCAATTACACTTCTTAGACATCTGGTCATATATATGTTATTTAATCACAAACAAACCAGTTTGTGGAATTATTGCATGGGTTTCAACTACAGATATGGATTAGATATTTTGGAATCCAACTGTAAATTCTATATTCTCTGTTAATTCATGTTATAAAATAGTTAATGATGGTGGCATTAGATTTTATCTATACAAAAAATATGACAGGCTTGGATACCTTTTAAGATTAAAATTTTTACTTAGTTGTTGATTTTAAATAAGATCTTAACTAGAGAAAATCTAAGGGAAAAAGGCTGAAATGGGTTGGACTTATGCATTATGTGTAAAAGCCACAGTGAATTTGCTTCTCATTTTTTTATTCATTGTTCTTATATGACATCAATTTAGAAATTCTTTATTAATACCCCTTTATATCTGATTTTCTTTCACATTGAGGACTTATTTAACTATAGACCAGTAAGTTCTTTTGACTTATCTAAAATTGGATGGAATATTTTAATTCTTGCTGTGGTTTGGAGTATATAGAAGGAAATAAATAATAGAATTTTTCGTAATAAGACAACATATTGTAAGTTTATTACATTTGACATTATTTTCCTTATATATTCTTAGATAGAAAATTTGGGTTTAAGTTTTAAAAGAGAAGTGTTGCTTCAATCAATTTCAAAGCTGCAAATTTCATGGAACAGTGATCAGGCACAAAATGCAGCTTCTATTATCATCAACTTGGTGCCTTCTCCTCCTCTTACTGAAGTTGAGCCGCCATCATTAACATTTAATTCCAAAGATGACAATATTGGTTGATTAAACTTTTTTTAATCAGAATGTGTTAACTTCTCCTTAATTGTATCTCTTGTTAATTTTTTGGTTGAGCTCTGACTCTGAATTTTAGGAGTTATTCTGTTTTGATTTGGGATATCTCTGTGTTCTTTGGGTTTATGTATTATTTTAGACAACTTTGGATTTCTTGATGGTGATTTTATAGTTAAGAACTTAATATAATATTTTAAAATGTTAAAAAAGAAGGAGGAAAATGTCAGTTTTCGAGAGACTTCTTTGTAACCTACTACTTGCGGCGATTTTATTTGTACATTTGTTTTAAGTAATCTGTGATGACTAGATGGTGATAGTGATTGTACCCATTAAAATATAATCAATACTAACCAAACTGAAATTTCTAAAGCCTACGTTCTGAATTTGAAATGGACATCGAACATACCATCAATATCGAATTTATTATGCCATCCGCCCAAAGATCCGAGGACTGCGACTTCCACCAATTCTACCTTACACAGGTAAAATAGGCGTCCTTTCGTTATTTTAAGGATAATAATGCCAACGAGTGGTCTGTAAGTCCATGTGAAGCTATTATTTTTGGTAACTTATGAAGGAAGAGTTCTGACTTTGTAATACATTAGAAAATAATTTCTACCTACCGGTAGTTTTACAGACACGAGAAAGATTCTTCCATCGGACAAGAAAATTTACTAATTTGATCTTAGATTTCTCTTTAAAACCACGTTAAGGGCATACCCCTCACATCTATGATCTATCCTTGTGTTTTGTCTCCTGGAAATGTTGAAGAAACGATCATTCATCTTGCTCTAAACTAGTTCAATTTATATAAGAGGTTTTATATATGTACTAATGCGTTTATGCTAATTTTGCTATCATAAGGTTACGTGGTAAGATGAGATCATGTACGTAATTTGCAATTTTAAGGTCTTTGTTTTTTTTAATCATTGTAACTAACACACATAATTTAAAGAGAAATCATTCCCCGGAGTTAAGTACAACAATATTTTTGGAAGGATATCTCAAAAAATAAGAATAAATATTTCAGACGTTATACACATATTAGGGTACATTTGCAAGTACATCCAAGCAAACACATCCAAATTTAAAAACTGCACCCAAAAAAAAAACATTTATCCACACAACCTTTCTCCCGCTTGTATTACACCATGTGGGTTGTGGATATACCGTAGAGCCACTCCACAAAATTACGTGTTGACGTCGGAATTGAATTCCAAGCGTCATGGATGAGGTGTTCCGTGTTCATGGATACTGGTGGAAAGAATTTGAGAGGAAATTGGTATTTCTACCGACAGATATTTTGAGAAGACCAGAGAGAATTTTTTTAAGTCAAAATTCCAAATTTTTTTAAGCCGCCCCAAAAGATTCATTGTCATTTTTTTTCGAATCTGTCTTTTCAATCCAGACAGTGTGAAAACATGGGCATCACAAAATACAAGCCACGCCAAAGACTGGGCTACTCCACAAAGAGGACAAAATCCACCGCCTTATTCTCTTCCTTTCCGACCCCCTGTTCCACAACCATACCAGTCTCCCTTCCTCGTACCAAAAGCAACCCAAATCACAAAATATCCCTACTACCATCACGAGTTGCCAGCCACTTTTCCCTCCCACTTGTTAGCTTCGGTTTTTGGTGGGTTCTTCTTGTTACGCTGTTGTTGTTGTTGTTGTTGGTGGTTTTTTGCTTTGGGCGATGATGGATGCGAGCTCGGGGTCTGGCGGGGAGGGGCAGATAAAGGGGGTGGTCACTCATGGTGGCAAGTATGTGCAGTATAACGTTTATGGGAATCTCTTCGAGGTGTCGATCAAGTACGTACCACCGATTCGGCCCGTGGGAAGAGGGGCGTATGGGATTGTCTGGTGAGTTTGTAGTGTTGTCGATGCAGTCAAAATTTGAACTTTTATGGCCTTTTCTGTGGTTGATATGAGTTTGACGCTTCAAAGTTCGAATCTTTTTTTGGGGGATGGGGGTGGGTTCTGGTTTATGCAGCTTGGTTTTGTGTTCTGGAATCGGACTATGTGTGGGATTTTATTCGAATCGAATTCTGATTCTGCTTTATCAATTGTTTCTGTTAATTCCATGCGATAATTGTATTTTGATTGGTGTATTGTTTTGGATGGGTGATTGCTCCTTTGTTCAGTGGAACTTGTATGGTCTATCTTGGTTTGGGTATCAAATCATGACCTTTTCTATTCACGTTCATTTTTTTAATGTTTTTTTTTGTTTACATGGCTCTTGCTGTTCCCTGATGATTAAGATGCCCATGAAGGGCTGGTTGGTGGGATTCACCTGTTCATGATCGAAACTGGTGTCGAGCCATTAGATAATGGAGCCAGAAATAAAGATGATATATAATTGATTAAAGTTGAAGAAATATATATCTTACATTTCCATTGTGGAGAATTACGTGTTTAGCACACCTGTGTCTGAAAATCTCTACCATCAAAAGTTTGAGCACCCAAATCAAGACAATTTTTTAACAAGTGGAGAAGTCCAACATTCTATAAGACCTAAAATAATCCCATATTTATCTGATATGAGACTAATGCTTGAACACAAGCTATCTATAGAATGAAGTTTTCCAAGTTTCAGTAGTTAAAGTGAAGTAGAAGGATTTGTATGCTATATCTGAGACTCTTTGAATCATCCCAATTGAATTTCTTTAAGCTCCGCCAAAGACAAACTCTTACAACTTTGACCTAGATGAGTCTTTTTTGAAGAGGAAAAATGTAAACTTAGTAGACTGGAGAAAAGTATGGATGGGAAACAACCCCTGGTTGACCTGTGTGGTGCATCCTCCGCTAACGTTACAGTTACTACCTCTATCAGTTTTTTCTCTCTTTCTCTGTACATATGCACATTATGAATGGCTTGATCGGTATTCATTGACTGTTACAGTGGGAAAGTGGGAAGTCTCTTCTACAGTTCTACCCATCATTACTATCCTGTAATAGGAATATAGGATCAAAGAAATCAAGTGCATTTTGAAAGGACATATTTGACACAACATCGGCTGCCAAGTTTGCAGAAAAATCTTCTATTCTTTTATTCTCTCCTTATTCATAAGAATGCATGACAATAATGCCTTTTAAATTCAATAATTCTCTTTCCACCATGTTGTGCCAAAGATTAGATGTTTTGGTAGTCTTCATGCCTGTAATTATTAACCACTAAACTAAAGCCAATTAGTGTTAATGAGTGCATGATTTATTATAACACCGCTCCATAGGTTGGTGAACCAGAATCCTCGGTCACGAAGGCGATGCATGATCAGAATGTGCAAACTGGAAAATAACTCAGAAAATGGCCATTAATGTGTCAACAAGGAAACTCGAACTGAGATGCCTGACTCTTGCACCATGTTAGCCAGTACACTAATACAAATTGGTGTTAAAGAGTGCATGATCTATTATTTTTAGAAGTAGTAACCTTGGTGTCAATTTCACAGTTAAGATATGCACATCTAGTTTAATACCGTGAGATATGTACATTTTAAAGGATGAATCATCATGCGCACCGAGTTTCCCATCTCTGATAACACCTTCAGTCCAAGTTACAGCCCTGTATGCTGTTTCATGCCTGGTCCATCTTTTATCTCTCTTGAACCTAAACATATTCGTTAAAATTATCTTCAATCCATCTCTGACAAGTCATCGTTTCACTGCAATGAGCAAAATCTGGTGATTCATGTGCATATCAAGACGAATTTTAAATTGGCCATCATACGTCAAATCTGTCTTTAATGTTTTTGTTAGGATTACATTGTATTACAGATGTTCACCCAAGAGTTTCTCAAAATTTGGGTTTCACCATTCCTAGAGAATCAGCAATTTGGTTTCTTCAGCTGAGGATGCCTACTTGCCTACAACAGGTGTTGAGCTAAACATAAAGTAACTCCACACTGCTGCATTATCATGAGTTATGATGTTAAACCACATTTTATAAGCCAGGCGGGAAGTACCTGTAAGATGTAACTTGTGTTGCAGATATCAAGAATTTCTTTTCAATACTTTCTTTGTTCCTTGTGTCTTCCTCTTGTTGTAACTTGTAAGCAGCATAATTACAACTTGTGCTACTGATTTGGTTTGATCAAGTCAAAGGATTTCCTTGTCTTTTCCTCATGTCATACAGGGCATTTTTAAAGATCATACCTTAACCACAGTTTTCATACCCTCCAAAAAAACAAATGTGAAAATCACCTACACACCAAAATGCTCCTTCATTGAATTGGATAGGCTCTGCTTTGTCCTAAATGAATGGATAGAATTTGAAAGAGGAAAGAGGGCCTTAGTCATCCATATATAGCTGGAACTGGAATACGTACTACACATGGTTCACCAAGTTAAGAGGGCTCTTTTATAATAAAATTTCTGGTTCAAATAATTTCCTATATGAATGACAGGCATTGTATGTTTTTTTTTTGCAGTGCTGCAGTGAATTCTGAGACTCGTGAAGAGGTTGCTATCAAAAAGGTTGGAAATGCTTTTGATAATAGAATAGATGCCAAAAGAACTTTAAGAGAAATAAAGCTTCTTCTGCACACGAATCATGAGAATGTGAGTTTATGATCAAATCTAGTTCAATACAGGTTCATGTTTTTAATGGTTATTATTACTTCTCATGTTTATTTACTTTGGTTTCTACCTGGTACCATTTGTATCTATCTTTTTTGTTGTTTTGTGAGTAGAGAAATCTCGCAACACTTTCTGCTCAACTATGACAAAATTTAACTGTGCTGCTCATTATCTGATGCTTGGCACAAATCCAGATTTTATTATCCATCTCACCATCTTGTAGTTTCAAAAAGAAAAAAAAATCTATTTGACTTGTCAAGAGAAACATAGGCCATCCACGGGAAATAGTATCCTCACCACGAATGATGTGTGTTGGTTTTTTAAACCTCTAACACAAAATTGGCATGAAAATTCAGGAATACTGGATTTTGTACTCATTTCTACCCCATGTTGTGTTGACGTGCCATGTTAGGTCGACATTGTGTATTTTTTACATAGAGAAGAACTCGAGTCGATCGACACGGCTTATTTATAAGTTGACGTGGTTAGCATGGGTTCCCATTCCTGTTGCTTCTCATCAATGCTACTAGTTGCTCTTCCTTCCTTTTGTTGTCGACTCATTGTTGTTTGCTTCTCCTAACTTAGTGTTGGGAATAAGATACAAATATGTATACCCATATAATCGTATACCATTTTGGAATGGAAATACTGTCCCTTCCACTCCCACTGGGGGATGGGGGGAGGGCACACGTAAAGGTGTAAAAAGGATTGGATAGCCTGGCTCAGTTTCCTTAGTTAGCTAAGCAGGGTTGGGTCGGGGGTTCGACGCACTTGAGCTCGACTTGGCTCGACCTATGATATTTTTTTTAATTTTTTTAATCGTTAAATTCTCTTTATTCCCTCTTTTCTTGTAAATATCTCTGTTATGAGAGAAAATCCAAAAGTTCTCTATTGATTAGTAGAGATTACACATATATTGGTATTAGACACCCTTTGGATATACGGATATCTAATAACTCGTTTAACCATAAAATACATCCCTAACTATTCTAACACTCCCCCTTAAGCTGGAGCATACAAATCAACCATGCCCAGCTTGTCACATAAAGACTCAAGCACATCCACTGCAAGACTTTTGGTGAATATATCTGCTAATTGTTCTGAAGAGTGCGTATATGGAGTAGATATAATTCCATTCATAACCATATCTCTCACAAAGTAGCAGTCAACCTCAATGTGTTTTGTTCTTTCATGAAAAGTAGGATTGTTTGCAATAAAGATTGCAGCTTGATTATCACACCTCATAGACATAGGCACCTCAACATCACACCCAAGCTGCTCAAACAGTGACTTGACCCACATCATCTCACACGCAGTCTGAGCCATAGATCTGTACTCCGCTTCTGCACTAGATCTGGACACCACATTTTGTTTCTTACTTTGCTAAGTGACCAAATTGCTTCCCACATAAGTACAAAAATCGGACGTAGACTGTCATCTCTATCATCTGCATATCTTGAATCTGAGTAGGTCTCAACTCTGGTGTGATTATTTTTCCTGTATACCAGACCTTTTCTTGATGTCCCTTTCACATAAGATAAGACTCGAAGAGTACCTGTTCAGTGTATCCTCCTAGGCTTATGCATAAACTGGTTTAGAAGACTGACTGTATAAGAAATATCAGGTCGCGTCACCGTCAAGTAAATGAGTTTGCCAATCAACCTTCGGTATTGACCAGAATCCTCCAGTAGCTCTGAGCTGTTATCCCAAAAAGGTGGTGACTGCTCGATAGGCGTGTTTTCTGGTTTGCATCCTAGAAGGCCTGTCTCCTCTAAGAGATCTAATACATACTTCCTCTGTGATAGAGTCATCCACCATGTCCATAGGCAAACTTGATCTCCAGAAAATAGCGAGGCTTTCCCATGTCTTTTGTCACAAAGTGTCTGTGAAGATGGGCCTTTACCTCTGTAATTTCTTCTGTATCACTCCCAGTCACTGGAATGTCATCCACATATACAGCCAGTATGACACATCCACGACCTGTGTGCCTGTAAAACACTGAGTGGTCCACTGCACACCGCTGAAAACCACAATCAAGTACTACCTGGCTAAACTTCTCGAACCACGCCCTGAGACTTTGCTTTAGCCCATAGATAGTCTTCTGTAATCTGCACACACAATTCTCCCCTTGAGCAACGTACTCTGGAGGCTGTTCCATCAAGACTGCCTCAGTCAGATCTCCATAGAGGAAGGCATTCTTGACATCAAGCTGACACATATCTCAGGAATTATTCAAGGCAAAAGACAACAACACCCGGATAGAATTGAGACGAGCAATCGGTGAAAAAGTCTCCTCGTAATCAATGTCATATGTCTAAGTAAAATCCTGAGCAACCAGTCTAGCATTGTATTTGTCAATGTTGCCATCTGCTTTATATTTGATAGTATAGACCCACTTGTAGGTGACCACTGTAGTCCCAGTAGTGTGGGCCACTAACTCCCATGTGATACGACTAGTAAGTGCCTCAATCTCCTCATCAATAGTAGTATTCCAATGTGGAAGAGAAAGTGCCTCCTCGTAATGCCTGGGAATAGTTTGAGAAAGAAGGGACAAGGCAAAACTACGAAAACGAGGATGTAGAACATCATAAGATACAAAATGAGAAATAGGATGAACTGTACATGAACGAGTACCTTTCCGAAGGACTAGAGGCATGTTTGAGGAACTGGTGGGCGGATTTGCATCAGCAGAGGAGGATGGTCCGTCGTGAAGAAGTCTTGGTGGCGATACACCTGTAAGGACGAAGAAGCTGGTGGTGGAACAGGTGGTGTAGACTGAGGATCAGCATGTTGTAACTCGACAACCAAGGGAACAAGGACAGACACATTGGACGGTGGAGGAACACTGTAAAATGGTTCAGACTCAAAGAAAGTAACATCTACAGAAACGTAATACCGACGAGTGGGAGGATGAAAACACCAATAATCCCTTTGAGTTCGTGAATAATCAACAAAAACACACTTTATTGCACGTGGAGACAGTTTGTCCAATCCAGGGGAAAGATTCTGAACAAAGGCCACACACTCAAACACCATCGGTGTCAGACTAAATAAGGTGGATTCTGGTTGTAGACGATGAAGTGGAACCTCCCCACCAAGTGGGGTAGCAGGCATCCTGTTGATAAGATAAGTGGCTGTAAGCACAGCATCAGCCCAAAGATGTTTTGGAACCTGCATATGCACCATAAATGTACGAGTGACATCTAGAATGTGCCTATGCTTACGTTCTACAACCCCATGTTGCTGTGAGGTATGAGGATAGGATGTCTGATGGATGATACCAAGTGAACACACATAGAAGTGATGTTAGAATGCATGAACTCAAGTACATTGTCAGTTCTCAAAAACTTGGGAGTCACATGGAAATGATTTTTTATTTCATTAAGAAAATTTCTGAGTACATCATGAATATGACTTCGATTTTTTAACAAATATACCCAGGACACTCGAGAAAAATCATCAACAAAAACAATATAGTATCTATGACCCGACACAGACTGGACTCTAGATGGACCCCACACATCATAATGAACCAACTCGAATGCTGTGCTACTAGACGCAAGACTCAACTGTTTAAACGAATCACGTTAGTGCTTACCTAACTGACACGACGCACAATCAAAACGAGACAGACTGTCACGGTAAGGCCTGCTGGAGTTTCTGATAAGATGGATGTCCCAGTCTATTGTGCCACAAGGAAGAGGACTCAACAGTAGATGCTGCAAAAGCCAAGTCTTGAGGAATCTCATCACGAACTAGCAGGTACACTTCATTTTCTCGATCACAGCCCAAACCAATCCTTCTCCCCGTTAGCAAATCCTGAAAGGTATAGTGAAAAAGGAAAAAGGTCACAACATTTTAGTTATTTTGTAATAGCACTAATGGACAATAAACTTACAGGAAAATCAGGGACAAAAAGGACATTCTCAAGTGATAACTGTGAAGAGGCGTGGACCACCCCTTCACCAGAAACTGGGCTAGTTCGGCCATCAACAATTGCGACGGTCTAAATATCAGATAACTGGGACAGTTGTGTAAATAAACTACGAGTACCTGATATATGGGAGGAGGCATCGGAATCAATGATCCAAGAGGAGTCTCTCGAGTTAAATAGGGCACTAATACTTGAAGGGCTGACATGTGTGGTTGTGGCAGTGGAGTCAGTGACTTTAGCTGCTGAAGCTGCTCGTAATCAGCCTGTGATACAGTGAATGTCGGTGGCTCAGTGGTAGCAGCAGATATGAGGACCTTTGTAGTAACATTAGTCGTTTGAGGACGACCAATAATATCCCAGCATCGCTCAACTTGATGACCCAACCGTCCACAGTGTGTACAACGTGGCCGTCCTCTGGTATCGCCACGATCACGTCCTCCTCCAGCACAACCACGTCCACGTCCACATCCACGGGTAGCCGTCATGGCAGAAGGCTCTGACATTGTATGAGAAGTAGCGGTAGACATCCGCATAGTCTTGCTGAACGTGGTATGAAGATCTGGTAGTACATCAGTAGTCAGTACCTGTTCCCGAATTTGTGAACTGAGATCGGGATTCAGGACAGAGAGAAACACAATAACCGCTAATTCTTCACGGTACTGACGTAAGCGGGTGATATCAACTGTCAGGAGCTAATGAACATCTAACTCCTCCAGTAAAGCTGGAAGAACAGTGAAGAGATTCTGGACAGATCTGTTCCTTTGCCATAGAGTGAAAAGCTACTCATAAATCTCACAGATTCTGGAAATATTCTTTTCATGTCCATATGTGAGTCGAAGGGTATCTCAAATCTTCTTTGTTGGCCGCAATGATATGACACCACGTGCAACAGAAGGCTCCATGCTATTTGCCATCCAAGTAATAACCGCTACATCATCGGCCAATCAATCTTCATAAATCTCAGATTTGACATCCGAAGGGGAATCTGTAAGGTGCTTCAATTTTTTGTGTGCCAAAATAAATGTCTCTAAACTCTGGGACCACAGATGATAGTTAGGGTCAGAGAGTTTCTCAGAGGTACTACTCATGTTTTTAACAAACGAATCACGAGATGACATCATCACTGATTTTCAGTAGTGAATCACAAATAGATGGTCTGAAAACTACGAAGAAAATGGACCAACTGCTCACCACAGTGTGTGGATGTGACGTATCCACACACAACACCAACTGGAAATGGAAAAGGGGCCTAAAACATGGCTTGGAAGGGCTAGACTGCCCTAACAATGGGACGGGAGGAGCAACGGGGCATCACCGGTGGCAGAGCATGCGTCGGTGACGTCGTACAGCCGGCGACGGCGGCCGAACTACCGGCAGGGGACTGTAGGCCACGTACGGGCCTACCAACGGCGGAAGGTGCCTTGGGGCACGCAGGCAGGGAGTCCGGGGGTAGAGGGAAGGCGGAAGGCAGCAGGATAGGCGGTCGGCGACGGCGGAGGCGGTGAGGATGGCAGTGGCAGGCGGTTAGGGTTTTTGTGTGGTTTCTCTCTGTACTCTAGTACCATGTTATGAGAGAATACCCAAAAGTTCTCTATTGATTAGTAGAGATTACATATATATAGGTATTAGACACTCCTTAGATATATGGATATCTAATAACCCGTTTAACTATAAAATATATCCCTAACTATTATAACAATCTCCCTATCTCATCTCATTTCTTTACCACTTCTCAACTCTTGTCTACTATCTACATTCTCAACTCTTTTCTACACATTATTAGTGCTACACTTTTACTTCGACCTTCACAATTCTGGTCCACTGCTTCACCATTTTGCCTTTATTGTTTCATCATTTCATTTCCATCACTCCACTGTTCCGCCTTCTTGTGTTTAATTGCATATTAGATAGATATATCTTAGAATTTACAAAAAAAGAATAATTATTTTTAAAAGAATAATTTCTAACATACACAAGCAAAAGGGCCCGACCCTCTAAGCCTGGTTAAGTAAGGCTCGAGGGCCAGGGCTAGGCTAAGGTCCTGGCCCGACCCGTCGGCAGATCGAGCCGGCCCAAGCCTTTTGGGTCCTCATTTTTTTGGGTCTGGTTGGCCTAGTGTTGCATTTTCTACATGTCTAGGCACATGCTTGTGCCCTTTAGACTCGTGGACTTTATGAAGTGGATTATCTGAATTTTTACATTCGGGGTGGTCCTCAATGAAACTCCATATCTCCAACATTTAGGTGTTCTCGTTTCTACTTCCTCTTCATATTAAATGTTGCGAGAGCTTTTCATTTTAAACATATGCTAAACATTTTTAGGTATGATTTATACTTAAAGATGTTCATATTAAGTGTATGTAGCATTTTTTTTAATACGATATATGAATAGAAAGTAAATTTAAGTAGTCTTAGATATACATCATTGCTTACTTTAGCTTATTTGAAGTTTTTTGTCTATTTTTATAGACTTTCGTAAAATTGCTACATTTCTATTGATGTCCGACACATTTTTTATTTTTGTCAGACCAAAGTCCACCACGAAACTGACATTTAAACCGATGCCACCAACAAGCTCGGTCATTATGTGATAGAAGCTTCCTTCCATCTCTGTGTCTCACCAAATGATTGCTTTTCTGGATTTTAGATATTTCTAATTATTCTTTTTCTTATAGTGTTACTTCCCCCAAAAAACTCTGGGACAGTACTTGTTCTTCTGCATAATTACAAGAAATAGAGAGAACCTGAAATATATTTGGTGGTGGGTGGCATCAAACTGATAATGAACTTGATCCCAGGATCCGGTAGAGGCTAATTTGACTTACAGCATCACAATATTGCACTGGTTGCTGCAAGTGGTGCTTGCCGACTTCACAAAGGGACGGGCTTATGTAATTAGTGTCTCAGTTTAATATGCATCACAATGTTTGCTTTATTTTCTCTTCACAAGAACTTCTCTTATGCAAAATACAAGCACTGAAATGAGAACTGATGAGATCCAACCTCATATCAACTTATGTAACGGATCTGATACAGTAACCTGATGCAACTATCAAGATTCTTCTTGTATATTTAGCCTATATTTGGCCAATCAGAAATTTTGCAATACTTTGTACATTCAACCTTTTATTTTGACTATAAGTGATTGTTAACACTTTCAGCTGCTTTTCTAGTGGGTTCTCTATTTCTTTTTATCTTGCATTGTAGTGGCTTCTATGAAATTGTCAGATTGCTGTTTTATTAGATTGTCAACGCAGTATTGCTGTTTTTCCCATCTTTTGCATGAATTTTTAGAGGCTTGGGTTTGAATGGGTGATCCACTTGGGTCTTACTAATTTGACATGACCATGATGCCCCTTCATTGTCTAGAGTGGATCAAAGCACTGGGTAAATCACAGGGTAAATCGTGATTTCCTGTGGTTATACTGGATTTCTTAAATATGCTCTTATTTATACTTTGTACGGATTGAATGTAATTTGCTTAAACATCATATTTAGACCTGTCAAATGTATCGTGTTGTGTATAAACGTGTATACCATACATATATGTTAAACCTAAATATGATCTATTTAATTATCGTGTATCTAATACTAAACCCAAACACGAATTGTTTGTTAGCGTGTATACACGATAAGACCCGTTAAGTACACGTTTAAGTGAATCGTGTCGTTTTGAATAACGATCCGATTGACACGAGTACACGTTTATTACATGGTTACACGTTTAATATAAGATTACACGTTTAGTATACGTTTAACATTTACACGTTTTGTATACGTAGAAAAATAAAAAACAAATCAATAAATCATGAAACCAATCATGAAACCAATCATTCAATAATATTTCATAAGTTCCATTGTTCTATATATTAATATTATAAATCTACAATATATTATAAACATCCATTATTCAAAAATAATGAAAGTTATAATCTATATACATGATTAGGTAATGTGTACTTATAGTGTACTTATCAGGTTTTTTTTTTTACCTTAGATACGAAAACAATCCGTTTAATAATCGTGTTTACCGAATAGACACGGTAAGTACACGAGACATAATAAGAGTAAACCTAAATACAGTTATATAGTATTGTGTTCGTATCGTGTCAGAAATTGATAGGTCTAATCATATTGTGATTGTTATTTTCTGGGTTTTTTTGGCCATATCAACTGACAGAGCTTAGTTAATGTACTTTGTTTTGCTGTCATCTCATGGTAGATTTGTATTACTTTTTGTTGAGTTTGTGGTGTTTGATAGGTGTATTTTTCTTCTTTGTAGGTTGTTGCCATCAAAGATATCATACGCCCTCCGAAAAGGGCAAATTTTAATGATGTTTACATTGTTTATGAACTAATGGACACCGATCTCCATCATATAATTCGCTCTAATCAAGCATTGACTGATGACCATTGTCAGGTTTGCACTACAGTTTTTTCTGTAGCTTAACTCAATCAAGATAACAATTTTTAATGATAATCACATCTTGAATGCTTTATTTGTTGTTTTTTTAGAATTGCCTTTTTTTAACAATGCATATTTGGTGGGTTTTTGTTGCAATATGTGCAAGTTTGGCTAAGATTTGATTGCTTCTTGAGAAATGAGTGAAGAGATAGTCAGGACCATTAAGGGCAACTGAGAAACAATGTGATCATTTGTTGTGCATATATCTAGCTAAATTACGAAGACATGTTTCTTTAGTGTTGTTATTTGAAATAGTTTGTTATTATTTAATGATTCCTTACTTTCATATTGATTAGTTGATCTCAAGATATTCCCACAGACAACGTAACTCATAACTTTAACTGTCTGTCTTTACTTTAAAAACTCATAGAATGAGAGTTTTCACACACCACATAATAGTTTTCTCTCTTGAAGTTTTAGATGCTAAACTAACATTACAAATTCCAAAGATAAAGACTCAAGAAATCGTCATTGTCAAGTGTGATCTTAGTACATTGTGGCCCTGTTCTCTTAGCTTACCAAAAACAGAAATCTTGTAACTTAATATTAATTAAATTTGGTATTTGCACCACCCCGTCGAAGCAAGGAACCCTGGCATAGATGTTTGGAACAGATTCCATTTTGAGAGATTTGAAAATGTCTTCATGTTTTAATTAGAATATGGGTAAGATTACCATAAATTTCCTTGCGGGACACATGCTTCTTTGCTGGTTGACAGTTTGTCTTGCAACTTTGTAGATTAATGCCAAAACAGTACAAAACTATTTATTGATTGAGCATATATTAGCACTTCACTATGTCCATAAAGAACAAACGTGCTTTAAAATATTTGAAACATGATAATAAATCAATCTTTTGTTTTACTGCTAATCTTCTTTCTAGGATCATGCGTATTGATTATGGGAATATGTATAACTGGTGGAATTACAATAGGATGCTTCTACAAGAATTGACACTTGATGTCTAGTGGCATGCGATTATTTGGACTTTTTCTTATCGTTATATTTGACTTGCAACTGATATTAAGTTGTGTGTTTGCAGTATTTCTTATATCAATTACTACGAGGCTTGAAATATGTGCATTCAGCAAAAGTCTTGCACCGTGATCTTAAGCCCAGCAATTTGCTTATGAATGCAAATTGTGATCTGAAGATAGGAGATTTTGGACTTGCAAGGACAACATCTGAAACTGACTTTATGACTGAGTATGTTGTCACCCGTTGGTATCGTGCACCTGAGCTGCTGCTCAACTGCTCAGAGTATACCGCTGCAATTGATATCTGGTCTGTAGGATGCATACTTGGCGAAATTGCAACTAGACAGCCTCTATTTCCTGGCAAGGACTATGTCGATCAGCTAAGACTTATCACTGAGGTAGTGATATGAAAATTTCTTCCATATTCAACGATTCTATATCATTGTCACAATTGGTAAACAAAATCTTACCAGGTGGTATAACTTATCTTACATATTTCTTTGTAAAGTCGACCAGAAATATGTTTATTTGCAGTATATATTTCGCACTTCTCAGTCCACCTAATTTTTTTTGCCGGTCCCTTTCCCTCTTGTCCATACTCCTTTGCTTTTGAAGATGGGTTTCTAGTTTCTTTGGTATTTTCTATTAGCTTCATTCTTGGTATTTGTAATTTTCAATTTCTTTTTGAATTGCTGTTGTTATCGAATCTGCTCTCAGGTGTTCGTTGTTGACTTTCCTTCTGATGGTATAGAAGTCCTTGTTTGCTTGAGACTTCACATTCCCGAAGTATGGGCCCATCTTTCTATGTCCTTGTCAATGACTAATCTACCATCGATTTTTCCCCTAAAATCATAACATGATTATTAGAGACCAATGCCACTCAAATTGCTGTTCTGAAGAGAGAATTGTAGTTTCAGAATAAGTGACCATACTGATAAATGAATTTTTTTAGGGCATTTAACACACATTAAGGCTGAAAACCTTTCATTGCTTATATGAGTGTTTATCTCTTATATTTCTAACCTTATCACTTTCTTAACAATTCTTTCTTTCTCTGAAAAAGCTGATAGGTTCTCCTTCTGACTCTTGCCTTGGGTTTCTCCGGAGTGATAATGCTCGAAGGTATGTTAGACAACTACCGCAACACCCAAAGAAACAATTTTCTGCAAAGTTCCCAAACATGTCCCCTGGGGCTATTGATTTGCTAGAGAAAATGCTTGTGTTTGATCCCAGTAAGAGGATTACAGGTAATTTAAGCTTCCTCTATTTTTTCTCTCTCATGGTGACAATTGGTTTGATGCTGTTATTTTACTTATCAAGTGTAACTTTTGCAGTTGATGAGGCCTTATGTCATCCATATCTGGCTCCTCTTCATGATATCAACGATGAGCCTGTTTGTCCTTCTCCATTCAGTTTTGATTTTGAGCAGCCATCCTTTACAGAAGATAATATCAAAGAGCTTATATGGAGGGAATCTTTGAAGTTCAACCCAGATCCTGCACATTAGAAAACTGTGCTGGTATGCATCATTCAGTAGTAGTTGAAGATCTATTTAGTTCCTTAGATGAGAATCATTCCATTGTTCAAAATGATATAAAACGTCAAAATGGGAATAGCACTTTATTTGATCATTTCACTTAATCAAGGTTCTGAAACTCAGTAACCATTCTAAGGGGTTTGATTACCGATTATATGATTAATTGGCCAATTTTCTAAATATTTTGAAATG
The DNA here is from genome assembly GCA_024699735.1 of Posidonia australis. Taxonomy (NCBI): domain Eukaryota; kingdom Viridiplantae; phylum Streptophyta; class Magnoliopsida; order Alismatales; family Posidoniaceae; genus Posidonia; species Posidonia australis. The sequence goes on along the minus strand of JAMKQA010043561.1, from coordinate 6,524 downwards.
GAAACCATCTGTTTCGAGTGCTATGCTTAAATACACTCGATTTGTGCATTACCCAGCTAGTGGACTATCTTGCTGCAAAGTAATTTTTTTATTTGGGATTCATGAATCATCTTATCCATTTTGGTTTTATAACGGGACCACCTTCCTTATTACAAAAATATCTTGAATTAGTACAGGAATTTCTTGCTCCACAAGATTATTAGGTTAGCCTGAAAAAATTGTGCATTGATACAAGGAATGAAGGAAGTTCTTTTGCATTTGCCAACATGGTTGTGTTCCAGATGTTTACCCCCTTTTCATGTTCATTGTCTTTTGTTCAGGAAGAGCGCCCTGGATCACAAAACCGTAAGCTGCGCTCTTAATGTAATTTGCGTCCAGGCCTCTGCACCTGTTCATCTCTGTATGCAGTGCTGTTCCTTCATTGTATCTCCATGCTTGATGACTACGAATTTTCAGAAAGTATATATTTGGGCGATGCCACCCCTCTTTAGCTAGTCCACATGAAACTGTGGACCTAGTTAAAAAAATAAATGGAAATGTTAAAAGGCGGCAGACGATGTATATTGTCTGTTTAGTTCATTTTTTAGAAATGCATAGAAATAAATGGGCAAATCTGGAAATTTGCGGTGTTTTTTTAAAATTTTTTTGACACTGAAATCTGCATTGTTATTATGCCCTATCAATTATCAACCCTTCTTATGGTTGCCCAAGCCTCTGATTCTAGAGATGGTAGTGTATGATGAAACATCATGTTTAATTTGATTTCCAGAAAGGTTCTGTGAACATTTTATTGTCACCATCTCCAATATGAATGAGATGGTGTAGAAGATTGGAATCCCCTCTCTATCAAAAATAGACTTGCAAACCAACAATCAAAGTTGCAATTTGTTCTTAAACATTAGAGTTGTTTAGTTTAACAGTAGAACACAAAGTAGATGCTTCGCTCAAAAAGAAACTAGTGAAAAATTGGTGAGGTGTGTGGGAGAAATGTTACAATAATAAAAAACAATAAGTATACAAGACCAAATATTCTTAAAAAAATTTAAATTAAATTTGACAAATATAAAGAAGGAAAACGTATGATAATTTTGACAAAAAAAATTCAAAGTGTTATCATTTTCATTTGGCCAAATAAAAAATAAATATGATTATTAAGATCCATTAAAAAAAGAAAAATAAGTTTACATTGATTTTCGTTATGAAAGATTTCTAATGAACATATCTCTTAATAAGAAATAAGTATAAGAATTTACAATGATTTACCTTTGAGATATGAAGCAATTCTTATTCTTCAACCTTCGTTAAAAAAGTATAAAATACATGACTAGGAATTTTTAATAAATAAATAGAGACATAAATTTAAGAATTGAAAATAATTAAACATTGGATGATAACTTGGTGTAAAAGTGAACCAACTATCGTAGTGCAATTGGTTAAGGAGAGTGGAACTCACACATTCCTTCCAGGTTCGAATCTCACGGACCGTAGGAAGCAAAGATATATATCATTTCAAAAGAAAAAAAAAACTTGGTGTAAAAGTAGTGCTAGCCTGTTTGTCCTTCTCCATTCAGTTTGAGATCAACTAATCATATGGCTATTAAACATTTTCATTGTCCTTTCCAAGTATATCAATTAGATCAAAATACATAGTGTGACTAGCAAAAAAATTTCATTCACAACGGGTATTGACAACTTTGGGTTTATTATTTGAGAATGGTAATAATGAGTTATTCTAGCTTTTATATTTTTCTTTTGCTTTTGTCCCCATTGAATATAATTATGTTCCATACAAGAGAATTATGTCTCATTACATAATGAATCATGTTACCTCAGTCTCACATAACAGTTTAAGAAGCATGTTTCATACATTGAATCATAGAATGTAAAACTAGGAATTAAGTAAAATTGTGACTTATAAGTGTATAATCATGTCATTGATTAAATAATATCATGTCACATTATATACTAAATCATGTCACTTAGTACAAGAATCATGTCATTGATTAAATAATATCATGTCACATTATATACTAAATCATGTCACTTAGTACAAGAATCATGTCTCATAAAAGAGATAAGATACACTAAGAATATAATTATGTCTCATTTTATAATGAATCATGTCACTTAAGCTAACAATTATGTCATAGGGAAAAGAAGTATCATACACTAAAATGTAATCATGTCTCACAAAAGAGAACCATGTCTTATTTTATATTGAAACATGTCATCCGATTCAAGAATCATGCCTTATAGAAGAGAGATAGTATTGTAATATCTACACCATTAAGGGCCAATCACGAGTGACCACCATGGGCTGGGCTTGCATGCGGGGACTGCGGATCTGTCAAATCAAAAATTCAAAAATGATGTAATTTTGTATCAAGAATTGATACCCATTTGTGTGTAATCTGGATAAATTTCAATTACTTGTAATTATATGAATATTTGTTGGTAATCATACTAGATTTGTGTTTGTTTCCTTGACTATGTCTATGGTTTCTCCCTGGTTCTCTGTACTGTGTGGTATTTTGACGTTTTGCGACTTGTGTGTCTATGACCGGAAAGGAAGAAACGCCAACGATGCACAGTGACATGCGTGTTCCACTCGTCGCCACCCATGCCCATGCCCTGCCACACTGCTAGCCCATGTTTTCAACCGACTGTTGGTGGCGGGCCAGTGTTAAAAGGTATGGTTGGCATCAAGGGTGAGGTAGCGAGAGTGAAGGAGAGAAAGGGAGAGCCTAGGAGTGTGGAAGAGAGAGGCTGAAGGTTTGAGATCATGCAGGGTTATTGAAGAGGAAGAAACAGAGACTAGAGGAAAGAGGAGAAGCATGTTGGCAATTAACTGTATGCGTCCCATCCTTTATTTCTCATTCCTATTTCGGGTAAAAATGATAGGAAATTGCTTGCTTAGCTTGATTTTGTGGTGTGGTAGAGTTTTCAAAATTTCCTGGAATTTTAGAAGGTTTTTCAATGGATTTTTGAAGAATATTGCTACAATATACGCGTATGAGTTTTACTCCTTTGGATTTTCATATCTCGAGTTGCGGTTAATGAATTCACATGATTCTTATCCAAAATAGTAGATGACTTAGGGTTTTTCAGTCCCAAAAAGTGATTCTTGTCTCAAATAAGTTAAATAAAGTATTGTACGGATTAAAACAAACCCCTAAAGCATGGTATGAAAGGCTGAGAAAATTTCTAATCAATTATGAATTTACAATAGGAACTATTGACACAACTTTGTTTATAATGAAAGTTGGAAATGATTTACTATTAGTCCAAATTTATGTTGATGATATCATTTTTGGATCCACCAATGAAAAATTATGCAAGGAATTTTCAAATAGCATGCAACAAGAGTTTGAAATGAGCATGATAGGAGAATTGACATTTTTCCTTGGATTACAAATTAAGCAAACTAATGAAGGATTCTTTATTAACCAAGAAAAATACACTAGAGAATTATTAAAGAAATTTGGAATGGAAAATTGTAAGATAGCTAAAACCCCCATGAGTACTTCTACTAAACTGGAGAAAGATGAAAATGGACTTAAGCTGGAACAAAAACTGTATAGAAGAATGATTGGATCCTTATTGTACTTAACAATTAGTAGGCTTTATATCATGTTTAGTGTTTGTCTATGTGCTAGATTTCAAGCCTCACTAATGGAATCTCACTTAAAGGTTGTTAAAAGAATTCTTAGATACTTACAAGGATCCATAGGATATGAATTATTTTATCCTAAAAACACTAGTTTAGATTTACTAAGATATAGTGATGCAGATTATGCTGGTTGTAAGACTGATACAAAGAACACTAGTGGGACTTGTCAATTCTTAGGACATTCTTTAGTTTCAAGGTTTAGTAAAAAACAAAATAGTGTAGCTTTTTCAATAATTGAGGCTGAATATATTGTAGTTGGATGTTTTTGTACACAAATATTATGGATGAAACAAACCTTAAAAGATTTTGGATTAACTTTATCTACAACTTCAATTTACTGTGATAACACAAGTGCCATAAATTTTTCCAAAAATCCAGTTCATCACTCAAGAACAAAACACAGAAGTAAGACATCATTTCCTTAGAAACCATGTCCTTAAAAATGATATAAAATTAGAATTTATTCAAACCAAAGAACAAGTAGCAGATATATTTACAAAACCCATTGATGAACAACAATACAGATATATTTAGCCTCGTTCTCCACTCCTTTCCCTTCCTTGACCCTTCTCTCCTCTTCTCCAACCAAATGGAATTAAAGAAAATGATGGTCTCTCGCCATAAAAGGAAGCAAGTGGAGCAACTCGAGTCTCCAACTGCCTCTAACTCCAGGTCTGGCCATTTTTTCTACTTCTTGAATGAGGAGACACAGTAAGCCCACAAGGAAAGATTTGCCAACAAAGAAGTGCTCATAGGAAGAAGGGTAATCTTTCAAGAGCTTGGCTTCATAGAATCCTTATTTCCATTCCAGATGTTAATCCCATTTCTAGGATCCATAGGAGATAGGCTCTATTATCTTGAGTTAATTTCCCAATTTTATGCTAATATGACCATCTCCTATGAGCTAGTCCATTCATATCTGTGTGGGATTGATATCACCTTTGATGATGTCTTCTTAAGTCAACTTCTAAAACTTCCAACTACTGGGTTAGATATCACACTATAAATTTATGAATTAAATTGGTGTTATTCTGACATTAATGAGGCCATATCTCATAACCCTAGAAGTTCTTTCAAACCAAGTAAACTAAACCAACTTACCAAACAATCTAGGATCATAGCATGCATTGTAGCCACCAACATTGTCTAAAAGAAAGGATATTTTGACGAGCTTAGTGAACTCACTTGTAAAGCGGTGTATGCAAATTACCTAGAAAATCCAAGTAAATTGGGGAAGAGTCATAATCCATTGTATGACACATGTCAAAACCAAATTATTTTATGGTTCGATTTTAACTTATCTTTTTGAACATTTTGGTGTTTCCTTTGAAAATGAGTCGAGCCTAGCGGTAAAAACCAAACCCCTAGGAACCCAAGCCATAGCCAAGACGGAACAAGCCTTGGAAAGAACAATGTAACTCAAAAATCTTCCAACGGCTTCCACTTCTAATACACGAAAGACTGAGGAAGTCGACTCTGAAAGCTCTGAAGAAGAAGATAACATATCCAAGAAGATCGACTTATTGCAACAACAAATTGATGACATGTGCATTCAACAACAAGCAGACATGCACAAGATTTTTGAAAAGATTGAAGAGTCCACTAAAGCGACTTACTACAAGTTGGAGGTATATCAAGAACAACTTGAAGAATATCATTCTGATATTCTTGAGTATATTCATAGGAATCATCCTCCTCCTCGCTCTTGAATGTTGTTGTATAGATTAATATCATATTTTTGCTTGTTATGACTTTATGACTATGAAATATTGGAATTAAAATGTTTGGTTTGTGGAATTATATTTTGACTTTATGGAATTAATATGTTACGGATTAAAATGTTATGGCTTTATACTGTTGTTGTATGGATTCATATGATTTTATGATACATTAAAATGTTAGGCTCAAACTGAGGAACTCATTTGTTTTAGTGGGAAGTTCTCCAATAATTTTGCTTATGAAAAGGAGAGAAAAATAAAAGGTTGAAACTTATCGCTATAGATAGGGGGAGAAAATCTAGATATTTTTAACCTTAAACATCCATGCTAATTACTAGGGAGAGTTCATAGATAAATATTTCGAGTTTTGTCATCATAAAAAAGAGAGAGATTGTTGGAAATATGAAGTTATATATTTTGATGATAACAAATTAGAAAATGGATTTTATAGTTAGATTTTTATTTAATCATTTATTAGTGAAAGTGTATTGTAGACCAAAAGCATTGTACTCCAAGATTGAAGATGTGATGTTATAAGTGTATTCATGGATGAAAGTGTGTTGTATTTGAAATAGATATAATAATTAAGTATTTGATGTATAGGAACGATGTATGGAGAAAATGGATATAAATTGAAAGAAAGATCAAAATCAGCACTCCCAAAAATTTCAGAATTCCGAACCAAGAAAATTCGGTACATCACACGACACACCGAAAATCAAGATAATAGTGGATGGAAGCAGAAAGCAATTCGGCACTTTGAGGAATTTCGACATACCGAATCAGATATTTTTGGCATACCGATTTGGTTGTGAAAAGCATATTTTAGAGCAGAAACGACATTTCGAACTTAGAGCGGCATTCCGAACAACTAGTCATTGTAGACCGTTGAACTAGCTGTTAGACACAGAATTGCAAGGTCCTAACACTATAAATAGGAGCTCTGCAAGCCATGGAAGAGAAAACACACTTATACTCTTGCTATTGTAATGGCCCGAACCCAGGCACGTTACCAAAACACAGTATCACAAGCCTAATTACACAAATTACAGAACAAAAGGACTGTAACTAAGGCTCACCTCTAGGATCCCGATGCGCGGCTAGAAACTCCAAATCCTGCACCGGAAACTGGCTGC
>JAMKQA010043560.1:0-12446 GCA_024699735.1 Posidonia australis | reverse complement strand
GTATTGATCTAACGATGTACGTAGCTACGAGGACAATTATTCCTCGGAAAGTCCTCGTTATACTGTCTAGCGAGGAGTTTGCGAGGACTGTGCGAGGACGTTGCGAGGAATATTGTCCTCGCTAAACGTCGATTTTCTTGTAGTGTCATTACATTGGGCCATACCAAATTACCCAAAAAGTTGGTGAAGTGGCCTATAGACTTGATCTATCACCAAAGTTGTCAACTGTGGTTGATGTATTCCATGTCTCCATACTGAGTTAGTGTCTGGCTGATGCATCACAGATGATTCCAGTTCAGCCAAAGGTGCACTAGAAAGATCTATCCTTTGTTAAAGATGTTGTCTAGACCATTGACCTAGAGGAGTCAGTATTGCGAAACAAGGTTATCCCACTTATTCTTGTGCAATGGCAGCATCATGGAACAGAAGGCGTCATGTGAGAGCACAAGGATGCCATCCTAGCTCAGTACCCTTACCTTTTCTCCTAGGTGTGATTTCGAGGGTGAAATCCTCTTTAAAGGGATTAGGATGTAACACCTACAAATTTATTTGCTTTCTTGGTTGTCCAATTTCTTAAATTTTAGCTAAAGACGTGTGATGCTAGCGGGTGTTTCTGGCGTAGGGTGGTGATGTGTGATCCTGGCGAGTAATTCTAACACGTATTTGTGACGTGAAGCCCTATTCTAGTGATTTAGTGGGTTGTAACTTGGACTTGGATGTTGTATTTTGATGTTTTGAGAATGAGATGATATGTGGATCATTGTGGAGATTTTTAATGAATAATTATGGATTTATTTTGGATTTATAGTAGAGTATTGGTGTGCATTGGTGGTTTTATTCTCCACTTGCATGAGCCACTTGAACAATAAGTGGTTGCATGGTTGTGGTTCTGTGCTTGTAGCCTTGCATGTAGGTAGCTGAAGTTGAGGGCATGGCTGCCTCGTGTTTTCTTTGAGTAGGTACACGAAGTGGCTAGGCAATTCCACGTGTAGTTGTGTGCATGCACACCTAACCCGCAAATGCGTACATGTCTTCTTTCTTCAACTTTGGCTATTTTAGGACGTAGCATCCTCCAAACTCCTCAACATTCCCTCCTTTTCCCCAAGCACAGTGAAAGAGCGAGTGAAGAATTCTCCAAATCCTTCTTCACCTTCTTCTTCTTCCTCTACTTTTGTTCTCCTCCTTCTTTCCATCAGTGAGAGAGAGAGAGAGTGGTGAGGGAGAGAAGAACTCTCGAGCTTCTCTAGCCGAGCATTTCCCATGCCCTTGAGGAGGAGAAAAGCTCCACACATCGTTCTTCGCTAATGATCCTTGCCCCATCACAGTTGCACCTTGTGAAGTCGACATGGAAATGTTGTGTGTATGTAGAATGCACGAGCTCGTGGATGGAAAGAGTGTTTCCTTGCCGTTCGAGTGCGTGTTTGCCATCGGAGGTGAGTTTTTGGGTTCTCGTTACCTCCCTTGCATGCCAGAGTTTGGTGTTGATTTTTGGTTGATGGGTTCGAGCATGATCAAAGGAAGTGAGAGTGCTATGGTTTGCAGTGGAAGTCACCGACATCGGAGCTTTGGGTTCGGCTGGACTGTGTGCGTTGAGGAGGTGCACATCCCCCTTCAAGCTCTTATTTTTGCATGAAATGTTGTACTATGTCAGTGCGTGTGTAAATTGTGCTATGTAGATGCTTTGGAATATTTTAGAAAATTTTTCATGATTTTTACAGTGATTAAAGTAAGCATAGTCTTTCTCGGTTGTATAGTGTTTTATATGTGTATGTTAACTTTGATCTACGATAACTTGAGTTTTACACACCCGATCTTTGTGATTTTAGTCCCAAATGGTAGTATCTCAAGATTTTCATTTTGATATATTAGGTGTAATTTTTCGGTATGTGTGGTGAGACCTGTTCAAGTTTCCAATTGTGTTTTGATTTTTGGCTCCTCTGGTTTCCACTACTACTGGTTGGTTTAATGGAGGCACAACCTCTTGACGAGTTTTAGTGGTGCACTTACCTGGCATGTTTTACTAGCATGCCAGACTAGCACATCTTTGGGTCAGGGTGTGCTAGCCTGTTTTCTAGTGTGGTGATGATTTTGTTTGTAAGTGGCACTAAGTTTTATCAAAATAAAATGTTTTTGACAAAGCTTTTTAGAAAATATAGAGAATGGTTTTTGAAAAGAGTTTTTCGTGGTTTTCGTGGTGGACCAAGACATTGGAGGGTCGTGTTATCAGGATCAGGGAATATGATGATATTCCTGGATGGTCAAGCACATCACCTAGGATGAAGTTCTAAGATTAAGAGGTTATAGGTAAGTATTTGTCGAATCCCGAAGGTATGATACTCCCAGATTGTCGTTCATGAGACCGAGGTTGAGGTCTACAGGTTGTAGTGTCGTTTAGACCTAGAGTGCCATCCAAGTGTTGAGACTCAAGGTGTCATCCAAACTAGAGGTTTGAGACTCTAGTTTCTCTAGGCATCATAGTTAGGATGTCGAGATGGCAGACTCTGCGCAATTTGGGTCAGTACAAGTAGTTGCACGTGCCCCGTTTCAAGTGACGTGCTGAGAGAGGATAGCTTTCCTAAGAAGGGTTGGCATCTTTCTCGAGGAGGGTTAACTTTGTGAAGGAGTCCTTCAAAGAGGCCAAGGAGGCAAGGCTTTGGGACAGATAGGTTCCTCACAGGGTGGCTTGTTCATGGTAGTATAATGTACTAAAGTGACTGCTTATTGTTAGAGTCGATTGCTTGGCACCAAGCAACATAACTTAGTTGGTTTTGCCTATGTAGCTTCGAGGTTTTGCCTATGTGGCTTCGTAATTTTTACCTATGTGGCATTGTGGTTTTCTCAAGTTTTGGCCAGTGTGCCCTGAGTTTTTTAGAGGTGCATTTTAGAGTTTTGGCATGCTTCCATGCTTTAGAGATTTCTATAGTGGTGATGCTTTTTTGACATTGAATAAAAATTTTAAAGATTATGGTTTGGTTCAATTGACTTTAGCAAGTTTTGCTTTTGATTTTGCGTGGTTTTTGTGCAGAGTGTGTGCTAGGTGACTTTAGCAATCACTCATGTATGTTTTTCCTTGTTTTTAATTGCAGGTGCAGATGAGTAGTAAATTTCCTCCCTAATGTATATAGCAAGAGTCACCTAACCATCCATTACAAGTTCTTAGGTAGTTAGTCCACTTATTAGCCTTTAGTTGTTACTTTAATTAAGTATTTTATTATGTTTAGGCAAATAATTTGGGTGTAGCGTTTGAGATCATTACAAAATACTTGTAATATCAAATCCATTAGTAGTACAATACTTAGGAAGCTGAGACATAGTGAAATTACGAAATTTCATAATGATAATTAATTGAACGATTTTTGAAATATATTACTAAGATATTAGACAATGGATAGATTGTTAGGCCAATGTCCACTATTAAGGAGCTTTTGAGGTTTTGTAGACAAAAAAATCATCCATTTGTAGTCAAAAGAGAAAGATGAGAAAGGGAAATATAACATGTACAGACTGTCTATTCTTTTCTAGAATTTTTAGATGGAGACAAAATCAACAAAAATTAAATGTATAATGACAACAAGGAGAGACCAATTTTAAAATTAATAGTAAAAAAAATCCAAATACTCATGAAAACATTGATTTTCATATAAACATGTGAGTTTATTTTTTGAATTCCTCTACCATGACCGTGTTATGTTGTTCTAATATTGAATATAGCCATTTTTGTATTTACAAGGTAATCTTATTCTAAGAAACTATCCTAATACTAATAATTTTCAATAATAAAAACAAGACGTTTATTTTTTAGAGTAATGGGAAGTTTAATGTTGGCATAGGAATATGTTTTTGTATAACACATTAATGTTGATAAATAATATAATTTTGCATAAGAGGCATAATGTGTATTAAGATGTGAAGGATATATGGTATAACTATCTTTTCACCATTTCACACACATAAGCGATAAATAATAATGTAACATACTAGATTAATCAATAGATAATATTAGAAATTATATACTTTAGTGTAATTCAATAAGAAAAATAATTGGCATTATTGGATTAATATTTGGTTAGCAATTACATTAGTTATCCACTTATGTCAAGTATCAACTATTAAATAAGGAGTTGTAAATATATAATTAAAAAAATAAAAATATCACTCACATGAAACTTTACTATTTTGGAAAGAGATTCAAAAATAAATCAAACTTATCAATTCATTCAAGATTTTTTTGTGTATTAAGAGTAAGTTGTCAATAATTTTAAATTTAAAATATTAATGATAATGATGAGTTTAATGTAAATACCGATTGAAGGATAATCTTGGTGTTTCATTAATGACTATTTTTATTGTCCCTCCTCTTTAGGTAATGTATGATAGTGCATCATGCGTGGTTGTCACCCACGTGAACTTTTTTGAAAAGAGATAAAAAATAAATGGAACATATATCACTTCATTCAAGATTTTTTGCGTTAATACATTCATTAAAACTTCTATTCTAGTTATACATTTTTCTAATAAAAATTACACTATTTAGCAATTTTAATTGATATCAATCTTAATTCAACCAAGTTAAACACTTCCATTTAACAAGGTTGAAAAATTCAAGTTTAATGTTGGGTGGTGACAAAGATGATGACAAAGATGCAGTGGTAGTGAATAGTTGATGGTGAAGAGATAAGAGCTATTGTGACATCAACTACTGATTGTAAGAGGAGAAAGGAGTCATACTTTGATAGCATATGCGACAACTTTAATAGTAGTGACGGTGATTGTAATTTGGTTGTGCTAGAAATCCAAAAAATTATTCCATTTTAACAAAAAGAAAGAACGGTAAAACCTAATGTGGATCCAAGATCCAATTTGACTCAATAAAGGAAGTTATAGTCCACTACCTAAGACTGATAGTTTGACGCAGAAACTAGACTACTTTCTAGTTGATACTAAAATACACAATCGATTAAAGCAAACATGATTGTGTAAATGATGACAACGATGGTAGTGTCAAGTGACAATCATGTAGACATAACATTGACTACGTTTGTTTGCAATTTTAATTAGACTATGTCAAGAAAAAATAATTATTATAGTCATTCAATCTTGACAATTATTTACTACAGATTTAGTAATCTTTCTTTGTAAATGATGATTAGAGTGATATTCAAATGTTTTTTTTTCTAACAGGAGCGTCCCTAATTGTCTAATCTGGAGAAGTTGCTCCGTGCAGAAACTGAAGCAGGGAAACTGAAGCAGCTAAAACAATGAAGAATAAACACAACCATTGATGATCATGAGACAGAATAATGATGGTGGACATATATAGAGAAGGTTTGTTCATTATTTTATATCATACGAGTTAAACTGAGGAAGGAAGGCAAACGATAATTTTACTGACAATAATTAATTTTTTTTTGTAAACAGTAATTTTTATGTATGTTCTAGATTCAAATTTGGAACCTGTAGCTTTAAACTCTTGATCACTGTAACAATGAAACATTGTCCTGACAATAATTAATTTAGCTAAGGAAAGTAGTGCAACAATTTTTATGATAAGAAAGATTTTGACAAACTGCAATAAAGTTCTTAACGATGATATTGTCACAATGCCCCTTTTATTACATGCTTCCGACGTAATCAAATACATAGTAAACTGCGAAGAACCAGTAGCCCTCCAAATTACCAAGCGTGTTAACCCGGAATCTGCCTTTTGGTATGTAATTAGAAACCTGAATCTCCAGAGGAATTTCGCTCGACTACCACCTGGACATGGCAGCAACCCTTCAACCTTCAACTCGGTGTCACTGACTCGTGGTGGTGAGTCCTTGCCATCTCCAATAACTCCTCCAACGCAGCAAGAGAAGACCCCCTCCTCACCTCCCCTTCCTCCTTGCCCACGACCACCACCGCACTCCTCATGATCTCCTCCACCTCCGCCGCCTTTCTCCTCATCTCCATCCCCTTCTCGCCACCCATCACCTCTTTCACCATCACCTCCACCAGCCCACTGTCCACATCCTCCACCCATCCTCTGGCCACCTCCACGCACACCCCTATCTCCTCCTCCAGCATCGTCGCGTTATAGAACTGCTCGGCCGCCATCGGCCAGCCAAGCATCGGCACGCCTCTGCTCAGACTCTCCAGCACCGAGTTCCACCCGCAATGTGTCAAGAAAGCGCCTACCGACTTGTGGCTCAGGATCTCAGGCTGCGGTGCCCAATTCCTCACCACAAGTCCCCTCCCTTCTTCCTTCATCCTCTCCTCGAATCCCTCCGGCAACCACTCGTTTCTGAACTCTTCTTTGAGATCGAATCCGTATGGTGGTCGGACCACCCAGAGGAAAGAACGATTGCTCCTCTCAAGCCCGTTCGCGAGACTTAGCATCTGGGACGGAGAAATGGTGTTCTGAGAACCGAACGACACGTAAAGAACCGACGCCGATGGGTGGGTATCTAGCCATTCGAGGCAGTCTTCAACACTGCTTCCAGTTTTCTTCCCCAGTCGATTTTTGCCGCCAACGGTGTCGAGCAGCAAAGGACCCACCGGCCACACCTTGAGCCTTGCGTTCCGGCGAAGTAGTTCCAGTCCCGTCTTCTCCAGCTCCTCCACCGTGTTGCAGAGCAACCCATTTGAGCTGAGTGCCAGCGTGATCTGCTCCCGCAGGAAAACTACCAAGGGCTCCCTCCCGTCGGTGTCTTTCAGTAACACTGTTAGCTGGTTCCGCCGGAGCCGGTACGTCTCCGGGAAACCGGGCACGCCGAAGTCCTCATTGTCCTTCTTATCCAGATGGGGAAGGTGGAGCCATAGCGAGAAGTAAACCGCGATGCCAAAGGCGCCACAGGTGGAGAAGCTGCTGTGGAAGACGCCGTGCTGCTTCGCGACGTCGACGCTCCATCCGAGCAAGACGTCGGCGACGATGCAGAGAGGCGGGCGGCCGTCCTGGGCGGTGATGTTGGAGATGAGGCTGTCGAAGTGGGGGCGGAGGGAGTAGGAGGCGTGGAAGAGGCGGGCGATGAGCGGGAATGGGAGGGAGTCGGTGTTCTCGGAGGCGGGAGGAAGGCCGTGGTCGGGGCCGTGGAAGGGGAGGGACTTGAAGTTGAGCGTGCTGGTCGGATGGAGAGAGGAGCGGAGGTTGTTGATGTTGAGTGGTGTGTTCACGATTGTGATTGTGAAGGTGTTGGGGTGTGCTTCGTCGATGAGCTTTGCTAGTGAGAGGAAGGGTGCGATGTGGCCTTGTGCCATGAATGGCATCAGCACTACATGCTTCTTCTTCCACTTCTGTTCTGCATTTGCCATGCCAACGAGAAGAAGAAGAAGAAACCCCAGAGGTAGAAGAGGAGGAAAGCGCAGGGGTAGAATAGGAGGAGAGGAGAAAAGAGTGGGATGAGTTGCTTCGATCAAGAGCAATTACGTGCTCGGATGCGTTACAGATTAGTTTTAGCTGAAGGGGATGAGAATAAATAATAAAAAATACAACACCACAGTAACTCTCTTTTTTTTATATCGGTATCGGTGAAAGTTTCACTCTCCATGGTAGTAGGTTCACTACAGTAACTCTTATCAAGGATCTTTCATTTCCATGGTAAAATTCGATTCCACTTCACATACAATGACAAATGCAACTCGACAAAAACTAGAATTAAACACGAGTGAAAAAGAGCACGCACGAACACGGAGCGGCTCATATCGCGTCAACACAACGCCATGAGATAAGCACACGATGATAATTCTAATGTATATTTAACATATACCGTACCCTCATGCCTAAATTAATCATATACTTAATTTGTATTTATCGTGTGTAACTAGTGTATAAATAATTAATCTTGTACTATCGTACCATTCTTATACCTATCCTTTGCTTAACACCAAATACAATGATGGTTTTTTATAATAATCAACGACATAATAAGGGTCTACTTGAGCATAAAAATGATTAAAATTGAAATTTTGGAGCAAAATAATTGAGAAAAATTAAATATCTTTAGAAAGTAAGGGATTTTGATTTCCCTTTCACTTTGTATTTGTATGTCATAGAAACAGTGAGAAAATTAATTATGAATGTGTGTGAAATTAGAAAAGGATCATAGATATTTGTAGATAAATATTTTTATACACTTTATTTGATAATAAAGTTTATTAAAAATATTATAATTGTTAAATGAATAAAATGAAAAATATAATGCACCATTATTTGATTATTAATAAATAAAATATATTATTATCATAAACATTTTTATAACAAAGTTTATTGAAAATATTATAATTACTATATAAATAATATAAATGTTAAAGAATATGATTATTTGATAATAAAGATTACTAAAATAATTAAATATTATTAAATAATAAAATATAATACTATCATATACCAATATTTGATAATAAGATTTACTGAAATAATTGTATATTATTGAATAAATAAAATAATTTACCATTATTTGATAAGAAAGTTCATTAAAATCTTTATATATCTTAAATACAATAATATAATATTATCATACAATAATGTTTGATAACAAAGTCTATTATAATCATTATATATTCTTAAATAAATTAATAAAATATTATTATAAAAATATAAATATAAAATAAATATTTTTATTCATAATTATTAGGTAATAAATTTTCTAAAATCATGTTGTATCAAATAAATATAAATTATATGAAAATTATTAATTTATAAGAATGAATTCAATGAAATTGAACATATCAAGATCTTAATTGAAAATATGATAAATTCTGGTGAAATCTCATTAAATATGTAGGGAAATGAATTCTATGATACTTACACATACTTAGGAAAGCAACAAAATTGATTTTCTGTCGAATCATTTCCTCCACCTTGATTTTGATAGTTAGTAAGAAATTAAATTTTCTTTAAATTAATTCTAATACTTTTCAAATACACGAACCTTCTCGCATTGTTTGTTGTATCCATTTGAAGTGTTTCTAGAAGTTATATGTATTCGGAGTCTAGACATGGAAGGTCTACACCAATTTCTGTGTTTGGGACTTGAGGCGGTCTCTACGTTGGATTGGCTTAGCATAGTGGTAGATCTTTCCATGTGAGCACTTTCTTTTTTTCATAAATACATAAAAGAGAAGAAACAACTGTATAAATATACTTATTAGATATCCATAAATACATATTGAATCTTTTATTTAAATTAAACAACTATTAATCATTGATCTAAAGGTCTTAAAATTCAACATATTTTGTTAAAATCTAATTGTTAAATTTTAGATTGAAAATTAGTAATGAATATTACTTAGATTAGGATAAAACTTTAACACATAATAGATTGTCTTATAAATTAACTAATTATATAATTAAATTTTATTTAAAAAAAAAATGAAGTCTCTACATAAAATTTACCAACACAAACCACTTCCTATATGAAAACTTTATTAAAGTTCAATTAAGGACATATCCTCATTTTAGCATTTTAAGGACAACTCCAAAAACACATATTAAGGATTCAAATTCAAAATCCATTCCATGGATCTTGATGCACTTCATTTAGATTAGATATAAACAAAAGTTCAAGGCATTTCAAAAATTTTAGTTTATACATCTTGTTGTAAGCTTCAAAGTCAAAATGTAATCAATTGATCTTAATCTAAATCATCTAGATCTGATACATACAAAAAATTGCATCATTTAGAAATTCCTAATATACAAATCTATTCGTATACAAATTCAATGGTTTTTTATGAGCTATAATGAGTCATAATTAACATGCCTTAGATCATTAAATTAGAAGTTCCAAAATCACTTGAAATTTTACATGTGTTCATCCTAGAGAATGTAGATGGCATCTAATGGTTTAGATTTTTAATTTAATGGTTAAATATTGAGATATAAAAGTTGTCCTTAAAATGCTAAAATGAAGACATGTCCTTAACTGAACTTTTTCCGTAGGAGCCGGTTCAGTTACATCTTCCCTCAAATTAGCTATTTTGAGGGAAGATGCATGAGGGCCATTAGATTGTGGTCTAATGGTAAGTATTAAAATCGCCAATGATATCATAATGGTTTTGTGTTTTTATTTTTTAAAGTAGTAAATCAGTTAGACTTTTATTTGTAATTGGTAGTTGCTATTTTTAGTGATGTGAAGTTTCTGTCAATTATGATGAAACTAACAATTACGTAGCCATCCTTATTTGGAATGAGTTTAAATTAATCATGTCTTCACGCAATATTTTGCTTTGAGTGCAGGTATGTTTTATGAATTTATTTGGAGCGTTGAGAAGTGGAGACCGTCACCGTTGGCATTGGTATTCACTAGATTGTCATTATTTTACTTATCAAACGCTGAAGATGATGATAAGGAAGAACATGTCGTGCTATGTATTATAACTTCGTTATACTGTTATCCAAACAGTTTTACAATATTGTAACTGTTTTTATTTTAGAAATCTTATTATTGTTTGATAAGTTCATACGTGGATTTCATGCAAGATTTATTTGCAATGAAAGAGAAGAAGTAATGTATTTATATTATTTCGTATCAATGTTAACCAAATAATAATACAAAGCAGTAATCGTTTGTATTTAAAAAAATCTTATAAGAAAATCATAAATTCATATAACTATTTGTTACATTTAGTAATACTATTTTATAAAATTTAATACAAACATCAACCAGGAATGCAATTAACAGAAAGAATGTTTATTAGTAACAAAAGTTTAATTTAAATTGTCAAGATTTGTAATGGCACAAGATAAGGAGGCTTTTAAATTTTGAAAGGATAATTGATCGATATAGTTGGAAGGTTATAATTTGGTAGTTTAATTTGTTGTTACTAGGATATATCATGGCACAAAACAAGGGGAATTTAAAAATTGAAGGGTTAATTAGTAATTACGAGGATATATATGTGGAAGGTTATGATTTGAAAATATTTAACATCCACATAATTCTTATTATTTTTATATAATTTAAAAATCTGAAAATTATAAATGAGAAAATTTTGTGATTGAAAAAAATTTGTTTATTTGTTATAATTTTTTCCTTATTTGTAATGATTTGAAGGTAACTAACATAGAATCAATATATATTTTTAGATTTCCTAATGAATTCGTGTTATTTATTTTTGTAGAGTTCAGTTAAATTCATTGAACTTCTATCGAAATCGTATAACTGTTTCAAGTACTTGTGTTTTCAGATTACCAGGTTCATGTTATATTAATGTTTCAGATTATGAAGAAGTGTCTTTCAAATGTGTATTAGGTTTTTCGTAGATGAAATAGTTTTGTATGTTAGCGTTACGTTACGAATGTTTGACTTTAGTAATTCATTACTGTATATGAAATAGTAGTACTGTTTATTATTTCGAATTTAGTAATTTTTATTTTGAAAGTGGATGAGAAAGATTTTTGATTTGAATGTTTCCTATTATTTCGATTTTATTTTTATTAACGTCAAATAAGGTAAGTCACATTGTATTGGTAGTTATGACATTAAAAGTAAGTATTGATAGTTTTTAATTTTCATATGACTAGTAGTAGTAATTATGTAAATGTAGGTGTGGGTGGATACCAGATCGGGTCTTATCTTCATCGAAAATCATGGTTGCCGTTGTTGTTGACAAGGTTATGGGTAGACATGGAAATCGGGCCCAGGAAAAGATTACGTGGGCCAGGCCCGTCGTGGGCCGTGCCGAGCCTAACGGGCAAGCCCGCCAAGGCCCGCGGAGTAGGTCCATTTTGGCCCACGAAACTCCCTAGGCCGAGCCAGGCCGTGAATAGTAAATTTTTTTTAAAAAAAACCAAAACGGGCCGAGCCCAGCGGCCCGCCCGTTAAAAAAAACAAAAATAAAAAAAACAAACGGGCCGAGCCCAGCGGCCCGCCTGTAAAAATAAAAAATAAAAAATAAAAAAATAAAGGGCTAGGCCGAGCCCGGCCCGTATAAAAAAAAAAAAATTTAAAAACTGCAACGGTCCAAACCGTTGCAGCAACGACTGGAAATGTAATGCAACGACCACTTTGATTTTATTTTATTTTTAAAATCAAAAGTTTTAACCTATAAATACCCCCTCAAATCATTCATTTTTCTTCACAACTCAATCTTCTCTTCTACAACTTTCTCAACTACAAATTTCTCCTAATTTTCAAAAGAGGATTTTCAAGTGAAGATTTCGCTTTGGCTTTGGATTCTGCCCGGTCTTCTGCTCTCTAGACTCCAGTCTCCACGCGACAGTAACTGAGCCAGCATGTAACGCCCCGAACCTGGGCATGCTACCAAACAACAGCATCACAAGCCTAATTACACAAATTACAGAACAAAAGGACTGTAACCAAGGCTCACCTCTAGGATCACGATGCGCGGCTAGAAACTCCGATTCCCGCACCGGAAACTGGCTACACGCGGTCTGCACCTGAAAACACACAGCACACGTGAGTGACATCTAAGTCACCCAGTACGCGCCCCCAAAACACCCAACT
>JAMKQA010043558.1:0-17097 GCA_024699735.1 Posidonia australis | reverse complement strand
GTTTTATTTCGTAGACTTGTCCTTTGTCTTTGTTTTTTGCATGATTTTTCATGTATATGGTTTTCCTTGTCTTCCATAATAGATTAGGTGGCGACTCGTTTTATTTTGCTTTTTCGACGTGATTTTGCCGACTGATTTCGCATTCATTTGCAGAATCTCCTCGCCGGCATGGTTACAATACGGAACCAACGACTTGGATCTCCTCCAGATCGGAGGAGTCTCGAGAAAAGGATAGATGGTTGGTCTTAGGCTATAAGGAACCAACGACTCGGATTTCCTCCGGATCAGAGGAGACTCGGATTTCAATCTGAGCCATAGCGCACCTCTAGAGCTTCAATCGTGCCTCCACTTCCTCCATCTACTCCACAGCGTACGAAGGTGAAGGGAGTATTGTTTTCCAATTATTTCATTTTTTTTACATATAATCCATTACATGACATAATATAGCCCATAGCATATGCATGCGGGGACAACCCTCAGTTAGTATTAGGCTTATTTGTTCATGTCATTTATTTCTGTTTTGATATTATTTACTACACCCTATCTAATCTAGATTCTTATTTTGTTTTTCGTGTTTGCCTTGAAGGGAAGGAAACTACGTAGCATGGTGACACCGCTAGACAATATCCTATTGCTAATCTAGTGAATCGGGAACTTACATCACCACATCCACCACAATGATCTCTAGTTAGGTGCCTTGTCAATCGGCGAAAGCAATGGACATGTGGCGATCACAACAAAAGGTGTTGATGTGAGTGGACACGACGACATCTACATCAACCACCCTTAAATCGACATCCACAAATTATTGGCGATCACCGTGGGATAGGTTTAAGCCAACTCTTGTGCTATGTAAGTATCCCTTTGTAACGACCTAGTTTTAGAAGTGGTGTTTTGGCCAGATGTTTTAATGGAGTTCTGGGTCGTTAGACGCTGGGTCCCTGCGTTTAGTGGAAAATGTAGCTTTCACTGTGTCTTACGCTTAGATTAGTGGGTTTCTAGCCTTTTTGGTGTGGTGTGGTTCGGGTGCTGTGTCGACTCTCGTGGGAGTTTTAAGGGTTTGCTCTGTGCTCTAGTGGCAGATCTTGGTTTGCACAAGTCACGTGAATGTGGAAGGTCGTGTGGTCTAGTTTTGTGTCTGCGACTTACTTTCTTTCCTTCCCTTCTTTCTCTTTCCTTTCCTTCTTTCTTTTCTCTTCCCCGAGCCCCACTCCTTTCCTCCTCTTTTTCTTCTTCTTCATTGGAGGGAGGAGAGACGGAGAGAGAGTGGGGTGAGATGAGAGAGAGAGAGAGAGAGAGAAAGATGGCTAGAGAAGGGAGGATGCAGCCGCTGTCGTGCCGTCGTTGTCACGTGGAGGAGGAGAGGAGCAACTCGTGGAGGAGGAGGAGCACCGTCGTCCGTCATTCGCGCTTGTCCCCGCTGTGCCTTCGGTGGAGGTACCCACCCCATAGATTTTCTTTTAGTTCCTAATTTGTACCATAGGTGCTTGATAGTGTGCTGGTAATTGTAGTAATTTTTATAGAATTTATTGTGCATTTGTAGACCATTTATGGTTGTATTTATGATTTGGGGTGAATAGTGACCCTTTGTGTTTTCTGTTGATTTCTCAAGGCTCGCTTGATAGATCTCGGTGTTGCTTGTCTGGTTTGGTAGATCTCGTCGAGATCTTCATTTTGATATATTGTTTGCATGGGTTTGGATTGGTGGTTTGTAGGATTGGGCTTTGAGTCCCATTTTGGAGTGTTTTGTAGTTGCTTGGTTTGACATGTCGAATTATTTCGGCATGCCATTTTTGTTGCAGATTGTCTCCTTGACCCTTGGTTCGGTCGACCGAATTCGTTTGGTCTGTCGTTCTGGAAGTCTTCGGTGTTGACAAAATTCCTGGTTTGGTCGATCAAACGTTTTCGGTCTACCGAATCAGGGGTTTTCGGTCGACCAAGTGGTTTTTTACTTTGCTGATCTAATGTCCTGAGCCCAGGTTCGGTCGACCATTCCATTTCGGTCTACCGATCTAGGCCTTGATCCTGTATTAAGATATTTTATGTTTTGATTATATATATATATATACATATATGTGTGTGTGTGTATATATATATATATATATATATATAAATCTTGGGGAGATAAATATAATGGCATAAATGGTTAGGATAACCATTAAAATGATTATAGGGTTTCCTAAAATGAATTAGCAAGATTCCACCTAGGGTGTGGGTAGAATAAAAGATGAAATGATTTAGAAATAATAGGTTCTTTCCCTAGATGGTTTAGACTAGACTTTAGGGATAATGATAGCATCCCTAGGTTTAGGGCTTGTGTGGTTTTATGTGTGGTGTACTGAATGGAGTATTCAGTAGCACTGTTCCCGGTGTTTGAGTCGATCTGGCTGTGCTCCCAAGGGACACGAGCCGGTAGGTGTCTTACACTTGGTGCCAGGGTGTATAATTCTGGTTGTGTTTGCTTTATTGTGGTGTCTTCTGGGTGGGTTTGACACTCAGAGGACATTTTTTGTTGGTGTTTTCTTGGGTTGTGGTCGTGGGTTGAGTGTGGTGCATGTGAACCTAGACTCTCCCAAGGTGTTTTGCTTGGGCCTGATAGGAGAGCTATCGAAGCTGGGTTTTGTTTGTGGTTTCTCAACCTTTGTTTTCCGTGCCGCTGTTGAGCATAGTGTTTCTTGAGTTTTAAAGGATATTTAATGGTTTTTGAAAAGGTTTTCCAAAAAGAGAGTTTTGGAAAGAGAAAGGTACATATTTGAAAATGGTTTTGGAAAGAGTTTTTCGGTGCTTTTTATTTGTGTTGGGGACCATTAGACTGAAGTGAGTGTTCGCCAGATTTTGGAGGTATGACACTCTTTGACTGTCGTTTGCCGGGCCGAGGTTGAGGTCCGTGGGTTAAGGTGTTTCGTGGCATGACAGGGTGGTATGATACTCTTACTATCGTTGTGAGTACCGAGGCTCGAGTGTTGCCAGTGTGGAGATATGAGACTCCTTCCTAAGCATCGTGTGGAGGACGCCGTGAGGAGGCGTACCCTGTGGTGGCTAGTGCGGGTGGGATGCGTGCCCCATAGCTGGTAGCGTCCTGAGAGACAGAACTGCTTTCCCAGGAGCGGTTGGCTTTGTGAGGATTCTCCAAGTGGGAGAATCGCGTGACGATGCGGCTCCTGCACAAGGTGGCACATCGTGGTAGTGCAGATGTTGTGGTCGCTCCTCGGTGGACTACTTGTGGCCAGTGTTGTTTGCTTGACACTAGGCAGTTCGACACACTGTTTATGCTTGTGTTTGTGTTTTGTGCAGAGTCTTGGTTCAGGAAATTAGGCTCTGAGCCTAGAGGAGGCCATGGCTTTGGCGCCTGTTGAAATGTAGTGTCTTGGGAGCAGTGGCTTCGTGGTTGGGAACGGAGGCTTCGTGACTTGGTGTTGTGCTAGGGTCCAGAGGGGACCATGTTGTACAAAGCAGAGACTTTGTAGTTGTGCTTTAGTGTGGCTTTTGGGCTTGACTTGGTAAGATTGGTCATCTCGAGCGTGCATAAAAGATTTTGAAAGAGCATGCACATGGTTTTGAAAAGGAAAAGAAAAGAATGGTTTTAAAGGCATGGTTTTGTGATTTTGTGGCCTACCGGGTGGTGGTAGACTGCCTGGTTTGGTGTTGCAGCATCTGGAAGGGATGCTAGTGCTTGTGTGTTGGGCGTCAATTGATTGCCCTATTGGTTTGGTAGCATCTAGGTGTGATGCCTGTGCTTGGTTGCCCTTGACATAGGTTGCCGAGTTATAGGTGGGGTGCGTGTTGGGTGACTGTTGAGTGGTCACTCATGTGTGCTTTGTTTTGTGTGTTTTGGCAGGTGCAGGATAGTAGCTGTTGGTTGCTAGTGCATGTAAGAGGAGTCACACCGCCACACATTAGGGATCCAGGTGAGTGTTAGTTTAGTTTTATTTCTGTTGTTTAGTGGTTTTATTTTACTGTTGAGAGTACCTAGCCTTAGTTGTATTATTAGTGTAATTGTTGGTTAATAATAAAGATAAAACAAATAATTAAATGGAAATTTGTAGCTAAGTTTAGTGGTAGTGACATGGGGTCGTTACATCCTCCATTCCTTTTATTTTCATTTATTTTTAGATTTTGGTGTTGTGTTAGGTTCTGGGAGTTGTGCACGTAGGATTTCGTGACCCCCTAGTCCTTTATTAGTTTTTTTCTTAATGGAATAAGATCCTGGTTCCCTCGCCACCTGTTCCACCAACGCCGAGTCTTGCCACACTAGAGGCAGTGACTATCTCCGATGCCATCTTTATAAGTGATAGAATCAGATCACTGTTTTTACTATAGATCTTTAGTTTTTTTTCGGATAATTTGTGATGTTTTTTTAATCTACAGTACTTGAAAAAAAAAAATTGAAATTTGAAATTCAAATTCGAAATTCAAAATTCAAGATTCAAATTTGAAATTAAAAAATTCAAAATTTGAAATTCAAAATTTGAAATTTGAAATTCTAAATTTGAAAAAAAGAATTTGTCCACCTATCTCTTTTGGGTTTTTAACGATTTTTTGGTCTATTTTTTGTCCACCAATAGGGTGCAAACTAATTGCATTACAGTAAAGTTAAAGTTTCTTAGGGATCCCCTTCTAGTTTGAGCAATCGAACCGAGTGAGCCGAGTTAGTCGCTCACCCATACTTTGTGTTTGGTTGTGATTACTAAACCGAGAAACTTAAGGTGTCCTAGGGACATATTTTTGACTCCATCTCTCTCCTTGAGTTAGTAATATACCCTAGTAGATACTTGATACTTTATTATTCTCTATTTATTTACCGCTTTGTGGTATGCTAGGACCGACCCTATGGATAGAATTTTAGGTTGTGGGCCCCTTTTTAGAGAGACAAATCCGCAATTTAGGCCCTCTTGGTGGACCCTAACGATGGTCAAAGAGTGGTACCTCAAGCCAAAATCCCATTGTGTGACCCTAGAATCCATACTGAAAGTCTCACCTTTGCCATAGAAACCCAAACAAGCTTAGAGAATGCAAGTTGACAAATCGATTAATTGTCAATCTTGACAAGTAAAATCTATGCTTTGTTTGATAACTTGATTGATTAGATAGCCTTGTTTGACCATATGGTTTGTCTAAGACAGATTTGGGTTGCTAGACTAGCCAGGGGCATGTGCCACCTGACTAACCAGCGACTTTCTTTATCGCCTACCTAATCGACGACAAGTTCTATGCCTCCCTCATTGGCAACGTCAGGTAGAAATGATTTGGGTGCCTTGTTTGCGGGGTGGTTTGGTTATGATTGAATGCTTACAGGTTACAAGGACATTGATATGGTCTTGGGTCTTTAGTTTCTTTGTTAAACAGAGTAGTGAACATTTGCTTTGTACTTTATTACATTAGAGTCTGTATTTCCTTCCCTCTTAGAGACTTGTAATAGAATTAGTGTTATAGAGTCTGTAATCTCTCCTTTCCATCCAAACTTGTAATATATTGATGGGCGAACCAACAATGGCAGAAGCATAATATTCATGGGCTACCTCATCAAACGTGTCAATCGCCTCAAGCATGAGCCAACACGGGATCTCCTTCAACACTCCGACATCACATGGAGGACCATCATATGAAAAAGGAGGAGGGGAAGAGATGAGTTATGTCCACTCATGGAGTACCCCTTTATCGATCAATTCCAATGCCTCACCTGAAGGGGCAATCAATCAAGCCCATCAATCCATGGCCCATTCTAATCTCTCTAGTCCTCAAATTCGAAGTGCTCATGGACCTTCTCCCTTAAACTCCTACCAGGGCCCAATAACCACAACGTTTATGGGAAATACATACACTATATCATTGAACCCAATCGTTAATTTCCCAACACAAGGCCCATTAACGCAACCCTCCACACAACATTCATGCAGTACATTACACCTTCGGTCTACCCTTCCTTCCATCAAGCCATGCAGTCCCCACTAAGCTACCATTCAAATTCATACCTAGGGGCAACCCCACCTCTGATGCGCAACTCTGGAGTACCCCATCCTATACAATGACCCAACCCTCCTTCCAGCCTTAATATGGTACCCCTTTGCAACAAAAATTCCATCAGTTCCAAGGGTATCAAGGCCAAGGGCAATCGGTCACTCTAGGGTTGGATTTTAAAATGATGATATCAAAGGTGTTAGTAGAGGTGGGAGTGATCCTAAAGGCACCGATCAATTTTGACACCTCAAAGTTCCCTCAATTTGTCTTGCTGCCTAGATTCAAGATGCCCAAGACACCGAAATATGATGGGATAGGCGATCCAAGTAACCATCTCACTACCTTTGCCGTGGATGCCTTACCCTACCAACATGATAGTGCGTTAACAGTATACCTCTTCTTCAAGAGTCTAGAGGGATAAGTAGTGAGGTGGTTCACCACACTCACAACACATGACCTCAGTGGCTTCAAGCTGGTGCTGAAAAAATTCCTACAACAATATGTCCACCGCACCCAACACAAGCCCACGATTACTGACCTCCTTATCGAAAAGATGAAACTTGAGGAGCACTTCATCACCTTTGCTAGTAGGTAGAGGGACATGGTTGCTAGATCTGAATGCTACATCCCAGAAAGCCATGCAGTCGAAGTCATCACCCAGTATACAACTGGTGCATTATGAGTGGGCATATTGATGGGCAACTTCCAGACATACTCCTAGTTGTACAACAGAGCCACAAAGATCCTCCACAACAAAGAGGACGTACCGTTCCTAGAGTACGAGGGAAGGGGTAGGAAGAAGACTGTCGACTACACACTCAAAGGGATAACAGACAACATGGCTCAGGTCACAACGCAGCATCAGAATCAGCCAATCCAGTGTCGGGGATCGTTAGTCTAGTGCAAGGGGCAGCTAGTGTGACCAAAGACATATCATGGTTAGCCCATTCCACATTAGGGATAGCTAGTCCAACACCAGGGGCAGTTGGTCCAACACCCTAGGCCACCAACACAACGGTAGTAGCCCAAGAAACATCAACAGGAGCTACCTCTGAACTACCAAGTTCATGCCCAATAGGGGCAACAACAAAGGCAAGAGGGCTACCATGCCGTCCCTTCACCGCAAGGCTACCACAAAGCAGAAGAGCAAGACGATCAGTCGCTCCCAGCCCTACTCAATCACGTTCGTAGAATGCTGGCGGAGAGTGGAGGTCCACTACCCAACCATTTAGCTATTCACATGGAGGCTGAGGAAGATGAGCCTACAATCTCGGAGTTGATAAACATTTAGTACGTGCAGGCAAACCCTAGTCAAGAACCTCCTGAGGATTGATATGACTCCCACCCCTCGTACGAAGGACTAGATTCGCAAATGATGTAGGACAGGATGGGAGGAGATGTTGTGCCACCCATCTTCGATGAATACTTGCTCAAGACTGGCACGATCTGCAACACACATTTGACAAATATAGTGACTCAGACTGGTACGAAGTAGAGGCTGCAATTGGCTCTCTCTGTCTAAGCTTGCAATCAACTCGTGCCAAAACATATCCTCCTCCCAAGCCTTTCAATCCTACAGAAAGAATTGAGGAGCCCACCAGGGACATCTATGAGCACATCAACCGAGGATATGCCAATAGTCGCGCCTCAAGCAGAAATGGAGCCCTTCCCAGGCCTTTGGGTACAACAAAGAAAGCAGTAGAGCCCGCTAGGGGCATCCCTGAATGCATCAACCAGGGAAGCCTCCATATACCCACCTCGGATATGGACAGAGGCCTAATTCAGCTTTTGCAGAGACACTAGCCCACCAGGGGCACGTCAAAGGAACCAAGTCACGACTAGTCCAACTGTGACTCTCACAAGGCGAAGACTAAACGCAAGCCAAAAGAAAAATTATAAAACGCGCCACCAACACCTCAACACTCAGCACCAGGAGAAGCAAGCCAAGAGGAGTCCGATTGTGATCCTCACAAGGCAAAGATTGGGTGCAAACCAAAGGAAAGACACGAAGATGCGCCACCAATATCTGATTCCTCAACGCTAGGCGTAGGCTACTACAACCACCCTATAGGTAAGCCCTTCCATTTAGGGAGGGAAATAAGAGACTCCACCGAGCCTGACTAGGGGCAACGTCATTTCCTTTGCAAAAACGTGTAAATTAAACATTTAATTTCCTTTTTTGCTTGAACATTTCTTTTTCTTTGTATGCTAGGTTAAATTTAATAATAGCAATAAAGAAAATAATAATAAAGATGATTGATGAGTGTGGGTCATGCCTGACACCTTAGAACATTAGGCAAAGCTATCAAAATATTATCCATGATTTTCCTTAAGTAGAGGATGTAATACCTAGGGAAGGTCCACCAATTGGTTGTGACAAACCGAGATCTTCTTAGATCTGTGGAAGTTACATGTATTCTAAAAGTACACCCTTAATCAACATACTGAAGCCTAGAAAAGACCCAAGACCTAGCACCAGCTAAAGAAGAAAGTTTTCTCCTACATAGAGAGAAGCTGAGTAACTAAGGTAAACTTAACCTTGTCCTATCCTCACATACACTGCACGGAGAGATAAGAGCAAAGTAAGCTTGAAGCTTAGGTATATTATAATAGCCACTAGCCTATTTGTAGCGTGTGTTGCATCCTAACATAAGTCCGAGAAGGGGGTGATGTGTGAGTGCACCAAAACAAAAGCAAAACAACTTAGAAAAGTGCTTAAAAGATAAGAGAGCACAAATAAGCAGGGTATGCCGTCATAGCATAAGTTTGAGAAGGAAGTGATGGATGGATACTCAAAATGGGGTGAGAAAACAAACGAGTAGGTGTGCTGTCATTGCATAAGTCAGAGAAGGCAGTGATAAGCGGGCATCTACAAGAAAAGAACAAGAAGGGGAATGCCAAAAGATGAAAAAAAAGAGAAAGAAAAAAGAAAAGAGAAGCCAAAAATCCTTGGGTACGCTACAACGTATAGGACCAACCACTAACAGACGACACTAGAGTTATAACCAACGTCGAGTGTCTACTAAACCTCGAGTCTCCTCCAACTCTTCCACCCATAGGGGAGAGACAAAAAAACCTTAGAAGCTCAAGGACTGAGTAAATACGGGAGGTAATAATCGACTAAGGCTAGCGTGAAGTCCTAAGTACTCAAAAGGTCAATGCATGATAGAAAGGACCACTCTCTCATCTTGGATAATACAAGGCTATGATACTAGATGCATGAGAGAGAGGCTGTGACCATACACTCATCAATCAATCAATCAATCAATCAATTTAAAAAAAAAGTAAAGTAAAAAAAATCCAAAAAAAAGTAAAAAAGCAAAAAATAAAAAAAAACAGAAAACCCAAGAAAAGACAAAAAATAAAATAAGTAGTGTCATCCACCTTACCTACAAGTGAAAACCTAGTAAGTAAGGAAACTAGAATTAGTTTGGCCGATGATGCAACTATTGACCCACCAAGTTTTAGAGTTAGGCATCCTACCCAAGCGTGTCTTCAGGACTTGGGTGCATTTTTCTCCACAAATACATTGCCCCACGATAATCTTAGAGCATCCACAGATGACTCACAATCAGCATCCATTAGGCTTCGATTTTCCATCTCAACTGAGGCCAAGATTGATTCTCTCCACCTAATCTCAAGAATAAGGGGAGTAAGGAAAGCACTGTAATATCTTTCCTAGCCAACTCTTCTGAGGAAGGGAAAGGTACACCCTTTGATTACTAACATGCTATTGAGTGTGTAGTTACCACTAGGTGTTAGTACATCATGTCCCATTGTGAGGCTGCATCAAGTCCCACCGTGTACATCACATCTGTCTCACTGCAAGGTTGCATCAAGTCCCGTCGTGCGCGTTAAAGTCCCAACCTGCATCACATCAAGTAACTGACTTCCGCCTTTGGAGTCCCAACCATGTACACAGACACAGCTTTGACCAAGAGGCAAAACCCTGATTTGGCAAAGGAAGGGTTCACTCCCTCACTTGGTTCTTTATTCATAGAACTCCTTTACTTGCCACATTGAGTTGTGGGATGACGGTCCTTTCCCGAGAGTGCTGGTCATACTTGAGGATGGAAAATACTTAACCACAACAAATTGCATTTATGCATCTTGCATATGTCTGTATGACTAGGGACCACCTGTACCTTGCCAACTTAACCTGCCATACGGACCATTCATTGCATCGTATGTTGACCTTGCATCTACATTACTGTCTGCTTGAATCATGCATTCATGCATTTAGGAACCATGCATTGGAAGTGAAGCACAGGTGTCACACTATTCTTCAAAAGAGTTAGAAACCTTAGAACTGTGATCCTTTATGAATCAATTAAGTCCCACCTATCCTTTTGCTATTCCAATTCGAGTAAGCTCTCAGACAAGAAGCCACAAACCCTTTTTTATTTTCGATCGATGCTAGGGTACTTGCCCCACGATCATCCCCTTTTCACTCCTGTTCGGCTCTAGGGTTACACCCTACAACCATCCTGAGTTTCTGCCTTGTTGAAGTGTCACTCTCCATGGTTGATAGGTCTCGACACCACTACGACACATAGCTCCGAAACTGGCTTGACCCCTCCATGATTGAGCCTTCAATATGATGACAATGTTAAATGAACCACTTGGCTACGACACATAGCTTCGAAACCAAGTTTGTTTCCTATTTTCTTCTTCCTCTGTTGGTCCAACCATGGCAGATTGTTTGAGAGCGAGCTCCCTAATTTTGGAAATGCTCAATGGGAATATCGTTCTTACCTTGGATTAATCTTGTTCCAAGATCACTTCCAAGGAGGGGTATCTGTAGATATCCTATTTTTGCATTTCCCAGAGTCGTCTAGGATAGGAATTTTTGAGACGTCCCAAATCACAAGATTGAGGATCTTTGACTTATTTCCAGAAGTTTCATGATTTTTCTTAAAGACATTCATGATTTTACTTGGTTCAAGGTTGTTAGTTGTGGTAAAGCTAACCCACTCAAGTTAGTGGTAGGCCGGAGTCCCTTAAAAGTTTTTGGTGTGAGTCGTTAGCTGTGGTAGAGCTAACGCTCACATATTACTTAAATTGGTGGCAAATTTGAGTACTCTAAGCTTAAAGAAGGTGTTTTTATGATCTCATGTAATTTCTGAGTAATTTTCAGACTTTTAAGGAGTTTTTGTGGATTTAACATAAAAGATAGGGTACAAAACGTAAAATGACCAGGATGTTGCCAATGTGATAGGTGACAGGACTTGTTGCTAGTTAGAGAGGCTACTAGACTCGTCGCTACAACAATAGGTGGTGAGAATCTTGGAATTCTTTCTCAAGATAATTTGTCATCCTGGGCTTTAATATAATATATGGGACATTTAAATATTATCATGATTTTTTCCATAATAATTATAATTTCTAGGATTTTTTGTATGCTTGAATAATTATTTAATATCATATAAATCCTTATAAATCCCAGAATATTCTAGAAATTTCTAGAAAAATGGGTGAGGTCAAGATTAATATCATATATTTTTGTCATGATTTAAAACGAGATATGATATTAACTATGTCTTTTTAAATGCTAGAATTATTTATAATTTTAAAAGATAATTTCAACATGTGCTTAATTTGTAAATATTTATTTAGTTACGAGATTGGAATTTGTTATAGATATATTTAACATAATTGTCGTAATTATTGGGGATTTTATCTTTCAAATTTGAATTTGATTTTGAATTTAGATTTAAAATTTGATTTTGAATTCAAATATTTTCTAGAATATTCTAGCAATTTTGAGAGAATTTGAAAATTGCGAAACGAGTTGCATTCTGTTACTAGATATTTGCTTGATCAGTTTTGGATTTTATTTTTAAACGTGAAGATATTTAGAGCTCGTTGCTACAAGGAGCGGTGACTAGTTTGTAAAAGACATTTTTGTCTATTTCCCGGCATCGAAAAATAGGACCTTCTAGGCTGTCGTTGGTCTCATAGGTGACGAGTTTAAAATATCTATTTTTCGAATTTTCAAATCTGATTTAATATCTAAATATTTCCTTGACTTGTTTTTGACGAGATTTGACGTCCCGACCTCTATAAATACCCCTTAGGTCTGGTGTTCAAACTAATTGGTAAGTGATCTGAAGTGGTACGGGTTTTACCTAAACAGTAAACATTAGGAAAATGTGTTTCCCATCCTAGTGAGATGAGAAACCTATCAAGTCGCACCATAATGAGTGGGACATGATTATTTGTCCAGGTGTACAAGTAATTATTTGGTGTACAGTCAATCAGATTACAGTCCACAATAAAGTCATTAAATTTTGTCATAATTGGAGACACCTTAGGTCTATTTGAGTGTTCAAATGTAAATCTTGGAATATTAAAGTCTCCTCTAAGCACCCAATTGTTTCCAAATATTTGACCTAGGCCTTCTATTTCTTCTGAAAAGGACTATTTTTGGCACTCAATATAGGGCCCATAAACCCTCGACAGCCAACATTCGAATGCATCAGAGTTGTTACTAAATTTGATAGAAAGACTTTATCTTTTTTTTTATTACATTTAGTTTTGTGAACAAGGATCCATTCCACCCCACTAATATTCCCCTTGATGCAACCTCGGAAGGTAAAATTTCCCAACTATCTAGTCTTCCCCTCCTTAACATACGCATAGTAGTATGGGAGAGAGATTCAAGTTTGGTTTCACTGAGAATAATGATATCTCCTTTAGTATTCCTAATTAAATTCCTAACTGCCATTCTTTTACTATTGTGACCAAGCCCCTTAATGTTCTAAGCGAGAATAATCATTGTTCACCATTACTTTAGACAGAGAGTCCTAAGACTCTCAATACACTTATTATTTACATCCAGATCTGTGGTGCCTAAAGAATGTAGGTCTTTGACTATGTCTAGAAATAGTTTTGCTTCAAACATATCCTTTAACTTAATACCAATGTTTACACAAAAAGAATTAAAATTAGCGTAAGAGGGCCATGAGAGAACATTGTTGGAAATTTCTAGATCTTTATTTTGCTCTAAGTCAAATGCTTCAGAGGAATGAAATAGTTTTTTAGGTGGGGAAGCTTGTTCATTATCACCACTAGAAAAACCAAATTCGACTGTATTTATATTAGGATGCAAATGTAAATTTTCGAGCATACCTGTAATGGTAGCCTGAGTAGTATCCTACATTGAAGTTTGGTTGTCTTTAGAGACCACCAGTTCTTCATCCATTGCCTCAAGCATCTCCAGCATTTTTTTAACTTATCTTTTGTTCCCTTACGGAACCTTCTTTTAGTAGCATTGTATGAGGAGCTGACAGTTTTCAAGGCATTTTTAGGGTCGATGACCCACTACATCAGGGGTTGAGGGACATATGATGGCACATGGATGGGGTGAGAACCGTCTCTCGGGACACTAAGAGCACACTAGGAGTTACCAGGGGTTCCTAGGTCAATTTTGAAATTCGTGATACTACTGTCCAGTCTAGACCCAAAGAGAGTGTTATTGGTGAGGTCTTTGCCTGAGAGATGTGGAGGAGATGGATTAGGGTTTGAGGGGAGGGTGTTATCAGCAATGGCTGGATTTGCGGCAATTTCTTTAGAAGTTCCAAGGGAACGCTTCCAAACATGGTTACTCGATCAGATTGCTCGATTAGATTTTATACCCTTCTAGTTGTTCTTGAAGGGCTTACCTGATGCTTTTAGAGGAATCTTACTCGACGATTTGCTAAAGGGAAAAGAAGAGGAATTTTCGCCTTTGCTTAATGAGGAGGAATAGATACCCCAACTCCTGTAGTAACATATTGGATAAACATTATTAGGAAAGGAAGAAAAACAGACGTTTGGGGGGTCTTTTCCCGGGTAAAGTTTGACCCTGACTCTAGCATAGCCTAGAAATCTAGCTCAATCTAAAGAGAGATCAACTTCCATAAGGTTAGCAAAATCTTTGACCATCTTATGAAACATGTCAATACTCCAAAGGTGGTTTGGAATCCCTTCTAGTCTTATCCAGAAACCTTCCTCATGAACCGCTAGTACTGAACTAGAATGAATAGACTACGGTGCAAAAGAAACTGGAAGAGAGATTAAAGAAGACCCATAGAGTTTTTGTCATGCCCTAAATTTCCCATAATAATTTAAAACAAATTAAATTGCAGGAAATTAAAAGTTAAACAGAAATATCAACTGCCAGGAACCTATGTGTGCGGTTACGAGACTTTGGACTATATGCATTATGCTAAAACCCATCTGCATGTCTCCAGCTACAACTCAAAAACCACAAAGAACAAGCGTGAGTGACAAAAGTCACCCAGCACGCACCCCTCAAAATGGCAGAAAACAAAACTATATTATTTTTCGTTTAAACTCATTTCACAAATTATTTTCTCTAAAATCCCATAATCAGGCCCACAAGGTCGAAAACCACAAACGAGGCTTTCAATGGCCAAAACCAAACACAGTGAGTCGGGAAGCCCAACGCTAGCTAATCAACTCTAGCCACAAGCAGCCACCAAGGTGCACTGTACTGCCACGACGTGCCACCTTATGTAGGAGCCGCGTTGTCCTACGATCCTCCTACCTGGAGAACCCTCACAAGGCCAACCCCTCTCTCGGAAGGCAGTCATGTCTCTCAGGACGCTACCAGCTACGGGGCACGTGTCCCACCCACACTGACCACCACAGGGTACACCTCCTTACGGCGTCCTCCACATGGTGCTCAGGAGAGAGTGTCATACCTCCACAGCTGACAACATCCGAGCCTCAGTGCTCACAGCGACAGCAAGAGTATCATACCTCTCTGTCATGCCACAAGACACCTCAACCCGCGCACCACAACCCTAGCCTCGAGACGACAATCTGAAAGTTTCATACCTCCAAGACCCGATGACCCTTAGCCTTAGGTATCTCAGCTGCCCGACCTCAACCAGGAAGATGCACCCAACCACCTGAGAATGTCGTCACCCTCCTCGGTTCCATGATGCCGCCACCGCAACATAACCAGCGGAATCACCTTATTCCACAACACCGGCTCCTTGCGGTCGACAATCTAGACAGTATCCTCTGAGCCCTTCTGGCTGAATTGGGATCACATGAGATGCGTCAGCCAGACACTTCCGTAATATGGAGACATGGAATACATTGTGCACAGATGACATCTTTGGTAGTATATCCAACCAATAAGAAACCTGACCAATCCTTTGAGTGATTTGGTATGGGCCAATATAGCGAGGACTCAACTTCCCATGCTTCCCAAATCTCATGACACCCTTGGTCGATGACACCTTCAGAAACACATAGTCTCCCACCAGAAATTCCAGCGGTCTCCGTCTCCTATCAGTACAACTCTTCTGTCGACTCTGTGCAGCCAACAGCCTGCTATAGACCAAATCAACCTTGTTCGCATACAGTTGCACAAGCTTAGGGCCAATCACCTGGTGCTCACCCACATCGCTCCAGCAAACCGACGATCTACATGGCCTACCATACAAAGTTTCGTACAACGCCATCCCGATGCTTAAATGATAACTATTATTGTAGGCGAACTCAATTAATGGCAGATGGTCCTCCCAACTCCCTTGAAATTCTATGGCACATGCTCTGAGCATATCTTCTAATGTCTGGATAGTCCTCTCTATCTGACCATTCGACTGAGGATGAAATGTTGTACTATAGTTGAGCACGATGCCAAAGGCCTCTTGTAGAGTTCTCCAGAACCTTGAGGTGAACCTTGTGTCTCTGTTCGACACAATGGACACCGGGACACCATGCAGCCGAACCACCTCAGAAACATACAACTCCACCAGACGGTGCATCAAAAGCTTCACCCAAATGGCCAGGAAGTGAACAGACTTGGTTAACTGATCCACTATCACCCACACGGTGTCGTTCTTCCTCTAAGTATGCGGCAAACCAGTCATGAAGTCCATGGAGATGTGCTCCCACTTCCACACAGGAATATCCAACAGCTGCAAGGTCCCTCCAGGTCTCTAGTGCTCTGCCTTGACTAGTTGATAGGTTGTATACCTCGCCACATGGTCAGCAACATCCCTCTTCATGCCAAGCCACCAAAAGTTTTGCTTCAGGTCTCGGTACATCTTCGTACTGCTAGGGTGAATAGTGCACCTAGATCGATGCGCTTCATCCATCAATTTCTGCCTAGCCTCCTCATGCTGGGGCACATACAAGCACATATCATATCTCAACTCTTCATATGCCCCAACAGAGAAATGAGGCTCTTCACCAGCCTTCAGCTTCTCAAACATAGCCTGAACAAACGAATCCAGCTATTGACAGGCGACAATAAGCTCTATTAGTTTAGGGCGAACAGATAGGCTGACCACCCATGCACCAACGGTCTCTCGAGCTTGTCACTTCGGCCTGTAGCTCACCAGATCCTCCAGCATGGTTCACTCCTTGACCATTAGGCTCGCCAACACGTGCGTACGCCAACTTAAAGCATCAGCGACCATGTTGGCCTTGCCTGGGTGGATAGGCTGAAATCATAATCCTTCAGATACTCCACCCAATGGTGTTGCCTCAGGTTGAGGTCCCTCTGCGTGAAGATATACTTCAAGCTTTGATGATCTGTGAAGACCTCAAACTGCTCTTCACAGAGATAATGTCGCTAAAGCTTGAGAGCAAACACTACAGCAGCCATCTCCAAATTGTGGGTCGGGTAGTTCTTCTCACGATCCTTCAGCTAGCGTGAAGTATATGCGATGACATTGCCATACTGCATCAGAATACACCCAACCCAACACCACTAGCGTCACTATACACAGTGAAGCCACCACTTCCAGAAGGCAGAGTCAACACGGGAAGAACTAGACAAGACTTCAGCTCTTGAAAACTCATCTCACAACCCTAGTCCCAATAAAATGGAACTCCCTTCTTGGTCAGCTCTATCAAGGGCGCGGTATGGAGGAGAAATCTCTAATGAACCTCCTATAATAGCTCTGTAGACACCGTGATTTTGAGGTGACCCATGGATGAGCTTTCCAGTTGTTGCTTTGGATGTGGCTAACCCTTGAACCAACCCTAAACCCATAGCGAGCCCGCAGCCCAACTAGAACTCCCGATAGGTAGGAGAGAGCACCTAGCTAGCACACTTAACTGGCACACCTAGCTAGCACACTTACCTGGCACACCTAGCTAGCACACCTCCCT
>JAMKQA010043557.1:0-13861 GCA_024699735.1 Posidonia australis | reverse complement strand
AGAACAAATGGGTTTATAGAATCAAGGAATAAGAGCACACACCGCATCCAACATATAAGGCAAGACTTGTGGTAAAAGGTTTCACTCAAAGGAAAGGAATTGACTTTGATGAAATATTCTCTCCAGTCGTGAAATTGACTTCTATTAGAATGGTTCTTGCTTTGTCAGCAAGTCTTGATTTGGAGGTAGAACAGATGGATGTGAAGACCGCCTTCCTTCATGGAGACTTGGAGGAAGAGATCTACATGGAGCAACCGGAAGGGTTTGTTGAACAAGGTAAAGAAGACTTGGTGTGCAGATTGAAGAAAAGTCTTTATGGCCTAAAACAAACCCCAAGACAATGGTACTTGAAATTTGACTCTGTTATGGGAGAGCATGGATACAAGAAGTGTAGCACTGATCATTGTGTGTTTGTCAAGAGGTTTTCTCCTGATGACTTCATTTTCTTATTGCTCTATGTTGATGATATGTTGATTGTTGGCAAGAATATGTCAAGAATTGCAGAATTAAAGAAGGTGCTGCACAAGTCTTTTGTTATGAAAGACTTGGGACCTGCTAGAAAAATCCTTGGAATTGAGATTGAAATAGACAAAAATTCCAAGATGCTATTCTTATCACAATGCAGATATATTGAGAAGGTTCTTAAGAGATTTGGTATGGATAATGTCGATTCTGTCAGTTGCCCTCTTACAGCTCGCTTCAAGTTAAGCAAGAAGGATTCTCCTACTACAGAAGAGAAGAGAAGAGAAGAGAAATGGAAAAGATTCCATATGCCTCTGTTGTGGGGAGTCTCATGTATGCTATGATATACACAAGGCTCGATATTGCCCATGCAGTTAGCACTGTAAGTAGGTTTCTATCAAATCCTGGTAAACAGCATTGGGAAGCAGTACAGTGGATTATGAGATATCTTTGTGGCACTTCTGATTTTAAGATCTGTTTTGGCAATGGAGAACCAACCTTGATTGGTTACACTGATTCAGACATGGCAGGAGATGTTGATAACTCT
Organism: Posidonia australis; assembly: GCA_024699735.1. Taxonomy (NCBI): domain Eukaryota; kingdom Viridiplantae; phylum Streptophyta; class Magnoliopsida; order Alismatales; family Posidoniaceae; genus Posidonia; species Posidonia australis. Next base: position 12,852 of record JAMKQA010043557.1, on the reverse strand, counting down.
AAGTCTACTTCTGGGTACTTGTTTATCTATGCAGGGGGAGCTATTTCGTGGCAGTCTAGATTGCAGAAATGCATTGCATTGTCCACTACAGAGGCTGAATTCATTACAGCCACAGAAGCCTCTAAGGAGATGCTATGGTTGAAAAGAATGCTTGGGGAACTTGGAATTGTGCAAGACAATTATACATTGTTGGGTGACAATCACAGTAATATTCATTTAAGCAAAAATTTGTCATTTCATTCCAAGTCAAAGTATATCAAGGTACGATATAATTGGATTCGAGATGCTATCAACTCAAAGGAGCTCGAATTCAAAAAGGTTCATACAGATGATAATGGTGCTGATATGCTTACCAAGATGGTTTCTAGAGATAAGCTGGGCATTTGTGCTCAGATTGTAGGTCTCGTGGATTCTTCCATGTAGGTGGGAGGAGGGGGAGATTGTTGGGCCGGGCTTCCTCCGTACCTCATTCAGGCCCACAATTGATGGCAAAATAAATGAATAGTGAAATTAAAAGGATGGATTAAGGCATTAGGGCGTGTGCAAGGGAAATAAAAACACGATATGTGTTTTTGCTGCTGTGGGACGAAACTTCTCCTGCGGCGACGGTTGCGGCGCCCAACTGTGGGAGCATCTGCCGGAGTTCGCGCGTGGGAGCAGTAGCCGTTCGCGTGCAGGGAGCAGTAGCCGTTCGCGCAGGGAGCAGCAGCCGTTCTCGCGTGGGAGGAGCAACCTGTGCTGCGGTACGCGTCCTGTGCTGTAGCACTGGGAGGAGCAGCCTGTGCTGCGGCTCGCGTGGGAGGAGCAGCCTGTGCTGCTGCGTGGCTGGCGACGTCGAGCTTGAAGGTTGGTCTGACGTCGAGCGTGGAGACTGCAACGTGCTCGAGTGCTCAACGGTTGTGGTGTGAGCAGTCCGTGCCAGGAAGAGAACTTGTTGGTTTGCATTCTTCTCTTCACATCTACTGTTATTTGTTATTGCCATTGAATGCTTGTGATGTATGTCTCAAGTTAGAAAACTTGAGAAGAAGAATAGCTTTGTAACTTTTATCGAAGCAAAGAGCAGGTTGGCCTGGACTGAGAATGTCCCGTGGTTTTTTATCTCCTTACACTGAGTGGATTTTCCACGTAAAAATCCTTGTGTCTTGTTTGGGTTGGTTGTTTATTATTTGGATTATTTTCGCACAGTTAGGTTCTTATTTTTCCCAACAAGTGCCTGATGTTGGTGAAACAGCCAGATTGAAGGATTTAGTCAGTAGAGAAGCCTCTAATCAGAAACATAACACATGAGGAATTTGAGAGGAGGAAGGCTAAGGGCCTATAGTTTAATTGTGATGAGAACTAGTCAAAGAATCATAAATGTATTAAGAGTCAGCTGTTCTACCTTCAGTTGAAAGAGGAAGACAGTGAAGAGGAAACAGATCAATTTTTTGTTGTTAGTGAGGGACCAGAAGTTTCTCTTAGTACTATTAGTGGTAAAGTGACTCCAAGAACAAGGAGAATTCTTGGGAAGCTGCAAGGTAGAGGGGTGATAGTTTTGATGGATTGTAGGAGCACGCATAATTTTTGGGACCTAAGGGTAGTTCAGCTGATTGGGTAGAAGGTTAATGAGAGTGTGAAATTTCCTGTTATGGTGGCTACTGGTGAAAGCACTCAAGAGTTTGGGTCAGTGTAGAGCTGTAATTCTCAGTATGCAGGGACTGCGGACTTCAATTGATTTCTATATCATTCCTTTGGGAGGATGTGAAGTTGTTCTAGGGATAGAATGGCTGGAAAGGTTGGGAACTATACAGTGGAACCTGATACAGTGGAACTTGAAAGAAAAAATAATGAAGTTTACATCGGAAGGTAAACAATGGAACTTAAAAGGAATAAGTATAGACTTCCTTTTGTTCCTAGTGTTGGTGAGAGTTGTGTGTTGATGAAGAAGGACAAAGAAGTGTTATGCTGGAGCTCTGTCAGGTGGAGTCTGTTATATTGGCCTTTTTCTGTGAAGAAGTTGGTAAATCAGTCAACCCAGAGCTAGCAGAAATCATCAAGAGGTTCAAGGGTATTTTTGATGAACCTAATACAATACTAGAGAAAAGGAGACATGGGCACGAAATTCCTTTATCACAAGGTAGTTTACCGGTTGTTAAACAACCCCATAGGCATGCGTCGTACCGGAAGGCTTTCATTGAAGAAACTGTAACAATTTTATTAGAGAACAAGATCACAAGTTGAGTAAGAAACATGAACAAATATAAACTGAAGGGAGGCTTATTGTTCCATAAAGGAGGGTTTTTAAGTCGTTGTGGGACAAGTTGAGTAAGACAATGATACAAGAAGTTCATGATACACTAGTGGGTGGTCATTCAGGCTACTATAAAACAATGCAGAGGTTGACAAGGGATTGTTATTGGAAGGGAATGAGTAAAGAGGTTAAATTGTCTATTAGAAATTGTGATGTTTGTCTGCAGAACAAATGTGAAACACTCAGTCCAACTGGACTTCTACAACCCTTGCCAATACCAGAGAGGGTGTGGACAGAAGTCTCAATGGATTTTGTGGAGGGATTACCTAATTCTCAGGGGTATTCAGTGATAATGGCGGTGGTAGATACGTTATCCAAGTATGATCATATGATAGGCTTCAAGCACCCTTATTTAGCTAAGGCACTTGCTCACTTTTTCTGCAAAGAACTTGTCAGATGCTCAGATTACATAGAATACCATTGTCAATTGTAAGTGATAGAGACCTGATCTACTAGTTTTTTCTAGCAAGAGTTTACACAGCAAGGCACCAAATTGAGGATGCATTCTGCTTATCATCCGCAGTCTGAGGTTTTGAACTAGTGCATCGAAACATATTTGAGGTGTTCTTGCTTTCGTAGACCTAGAGAATGGTTTCAATGGCCACATTGGTGTGAGTATTGGTATAATACCAGTATACATGTTTCTGATGGTATGTCTTCCTTTGAAGCAGTTATTGTACCTCCTACTTTAACTACTTATTTATCTGACAGAGTGAGGGTTCAACAAGTTGAACAGCTACTCAAGTCCAGAGAAGAAGTGCTGGCTGAATTGAAAATCCATTTGAAGAGTGCGCAAGACAGAATGGTGCAACAAGCTAACAAACATGGGAGAGATAAGGTGTATGAGGTGGGGACTATGTCTATCTTAAATTGCAACCATATAGGCAGTGCACTGCGGTTCATTGAACATTTGCTAAATTTTGGACTTTCTAAAATTTTGCAGAGAACTGGACCTGCTGCTTATAGGTTACAATTGCTTGATGGAGCAAGAATTCATCCAGTTATCCACATTTCTCAAATAAAAGTGAGATTTGGGGGGGTGGGTGGTGTGGGGTTTGGGGGGTGTGTATTAGCTTCTGGGGTACCTACTGAACCAAGAAACTGGGGCAAGAGGAGCTACAGCCAGGGAAAAACTTTTGAGCAGACGGATGGTGAAGAGAGGAAACAGGCCGGTCATACAATTGTTGATTTAGTGGAAGGGAAGAACACAAGAAGATGCTCTGTGGGAGCATAACCACAAGTTCATGCAGGATCATCCTTCTTTTATGCTAGAGGAGGTGGAAGTTGTTAGGATTCAAATATACAGTGCTTGTTGTTGGGTAATTGGGTAGCTTAACCTGTTGTCATGGGTATTAGTTGTGGAGTCTAGAGACAGTTTAGTTAGTTAACTATCACTTCTTTTCTGTTAAGAGCTATAGTCGTTGGGGAATCTTTTGGGTTGTTACTTGTTACAAATTCCTCCAGCTTTGTATAAAGGCAACAAGCACGAATAAGAAAGGCATCAAGGTTTCATGTAACAATCCAGTCATCACACAACCAATAAATCACATTTTTTAAACACTAGATCGTAATTCAAATACCAAAACATTAATAACAGCATAAGGATAGAACATCTACTCAAGATTTTTAATGTGGTTGATTGACTCCTCTATATACACTAATAAGAAATTTATCATCTAATTTGTACCTATAAAACACAAAATAAAGTATATGTGAGTAATCACTAAAAAGATTACCTAACACATATCTTACAAGAATATAATAATAAAAGTAATATGAAGCAAAATCCAAGTCTACAAAACAATAAGAAACTGAACCAAAATGCACTAGTAGAACACATAAGCATGACATGCCACAACAACATATAAAACCTATAAGTATGAGATGGTCATCATAAATCGATTTCAAAAGTCAAAATTACAGATAAAAGCGACATACCAAACTACCTGTGCATGCATCGCCACATAATATTGAAATCCACAACTTTAAACAACACTGGCATTCCAATATTGATGTCTTAGAAATCTACTAAAAATCTTTAAAATCATAATACATACAAGTCGCAAAGATATTCATAAGAAAATTAATATTAAATGCACTAAAATATCAACCTAACAACAATAGGTCAAAAATGTGCACACGTAACACACACGTCAAATGCACAAGACCAACACGTGAAACAAATCACAACTCTTTTGTTTAAAATTTGCCCTAAAACCAATCAAGCAACAAAACCCAAAAGGTCAAAATCAGCCAAGAGCATACATGTAAAACTCTAAGGCAGTCATCTCAAGTCATTCTACTTAATCTACCAAAATAAGATATACTGTATTTTTCAAATATCGAAGTTATAATGACCGAAGTATAGAAAATATGATGCATCCTATTATAAAAGCATGCATCCAAAATTCAATAAATTTGTTATAAACTCAAGTTAGAATAGAACACTCAACTCTCTCTGAACAACACAAAATGTGCACTTTGAACCCACACTGTCAATGTGCAGATCAAACAACCTACAATGCCTTAGTGCTCCATTGCATACTGAACAATCCAATAACACACATACACACACATGTGTTGTGTCACTTAGGCCCAAGCAACTGACACTGGCTACAAGCAGTCGTAGAAGTGCACTGCACTGCTATGAATGAGCCAATTTGTGAAGGAATCCATCCATCCCAGGTCTTTTTTCTCTGAAGAATCCTCACAAATTTCCTCTCTAGGATGTCATCGGAAGTGAAGTACATGCATATTATGTTTTAGCCAACTCTCACAAGGTGTACACTATCGATATCCTCGATGCTCAGACTACATAGAGAAATCTAAACCCCTAACACTATAGTACACATGTCTTTACGCCTGGACCACCCAAGACCTCTCATCCTAAATCTTGTTGGTATTCGACTCAGAATCTCAACTTAGGTCTCATACACGACCCTCTAAAGATATCAATCGTCCTTAGTCTGTTAGCATGATGCTTTGACATTCTTGACTCCGGGACCTCAACCTCAATCTTGCTGGTTTACAAATCTTCATTTGTTTGGCCTCTTGGTCTCTACAAATAGAAATCAGTAAAAAAACATTTGAAAACTTATTTCAAATGAAACCAAACTACACTCTAACACAACAAGCCACAACATCCTACTTTACCAACCAAAATGCACGAACCATATGCGAGATACATATGCACAGATCCACCCAGATAACCTTAGTATCTCACAAAGTACCCAACATAGACAAAAAATTCACCTAGAGTTCCATTCAAATCCCCAGTATGCAACAGTAGAAAACGCTAAAGCGTAAAACCTTCACCATTTCTATTCAAGTAACAGTACATAAGAAAACTCCTGTAAAGAACTAACCGAATGGAGTAATATAGGACTTAAGAAAATTCAGCAAACATAACAAACTAAAGATCTCAAAGACTGCTTTTAGTAAGCAATAAAATCTCAAGTTCTTATAGTAAAGTGTAAAACATTATCTTGTGTTTTACATAAAACGCAATAGCTTATGTATCCTACACTCTGCCTGTGCCTGTGAATACTGTATTCAATACACAACGCACACATACAAAGGCTTAATTATATGAAAACTCAAATCAACAAGTGTCAATCAAAACCTCATATTATGATCAAACGACACAACATAGTCTGTCTGAGGCGTAAAATGCAGCATATGGCGTGTTTAACATAAAACACACCAGGAACTACATCTTACACCCTCACATACATATTGCAATAAAAATCTACTATAAATTTGCACCAAAAACTTCAGAAAGCTCAAAGGTAATGAAGATCAATAATGAATGAAAACTATAGCATGCACCAGGAATATCAAAATCCACCTCCTAATTCCAACATCCTACAATGTGTGTACCTTGTACTTCAAGAAGAACCTAACTCCAAGTAGCAAGCCTCCATGCAATCATGAGCATCTATTAGACGTGTAAAACGGGCTGGACCGACCCGACCCGGTCCAAAAAATGCTAGGCCCCGACGGGCCTAGACTGGGCCAACCCAGCTCGTCCACAAAAATGGGTTGTGCTATGGATAAAACCCCCCAGCCCGGTCGATCTGTGTTGGGTCAGTTCATAGATTTTTAAATTAAAGAAATTATTTATTATTAAATAATTAATGTATAAATTTAAAAACTTGAAAAGATATTCAAAATTTTACATTAACAATTAAATTAAAAAATTATTTATTATTAAATAAATGAAATTTATATTAATATCCTATATACATTAAAAAAACAATAAAAACTTGAAAATTACATTTTTACATTTACATCAGATATTCTGATATTCAACATTTTATATTTTTACATTTACAATTAATACAATAATATATATTAAAAATTTTACAAAAGAAATTTATTCATATTTTTTAATCTGTAGCAGAAGCTCTGTCCCTGTTGAAGTTGTTGTCACCTTATCTTCTGATTCGTCGTTTAAGTTTAAATTTTATAGACGATCAACTGCATCATACCAATCTTTCAAGCAGACAGACGCTTCTACGGATTTTTCTGATAATTTACATCTTCTTTCACTTAAAACTCTTTTTCCTGCAGAAAAGGCAGACTCCGATGCCATTTTTAGCCATTCTGGAAACTATAAGAAACCTAACAGCAGTACTAGACCACCACTTTAATACATCTAAGTTATCCATTTCAATATCACTAAATGCAAACTCACATTCTAAATAATTTTCTAATTCCTTACTAGTTGTTGATTTTACATATTTTCCTTTTTTCTTATTTAATCTACTCCAAAATGAACAACTACTACTATGTGATCCTACAAAACTAGATGTATGTGCACTAGAACTACTTTCACCATAATTATTAATGTGTTCTTCAAATAATGCATATAAGGTTTTCTTAATTTTATTATTATATCTATTTATTTTTTCGTTTTAATTCATATTACTAAAAATATCATCTATAAGTACCATGCAATTAATTAATCTATGCCTAGGATCCATGATTAAAGCTAGGTATGACTACATTGGAGGCTCATTCCAATAATTATTATATTTTTCTTTCATCATTTTAATAATATATTCAAATTGTGGGAATTATCTATATTACTGAAAAGTATTTGTAATATTAAATAAATTAACTAAAACTAAAGAACTAGTAGGATAATATTAACCAGATAATTGAATAGTTGCAGTATAAAATGGTTCTAAAAATATATGAATTACATTTGCATTATTCCAATCTTCATCATTTAATAAATAATTAGATCTTGAATTATAATATGTTGTAATTACGTTACTATATGATAAACATAAAGTTAACATATCATATGTTGAATTCCATCTATGTTGAATATCTAATTTAAATTTTTTAACTTTTATACCTTGTTCTGCACATAAATATCTAAATTCTTGAAATCTTTTACCTAATGTTTGAATAAATAATATAGCTGCTCTTATATTTTTTATATAAGGTCAAATGCAATGTATACATTCTTGTACAATTAATTTAAAATGTGACAACAATACCTACAATGAAATAAATCACCATTTAATATAGGTTTTAAATTTCTTTGTAATATTCCTACTGCAACATTATTATTAAAAGCATTATCAAAACATATTATATTAATTTTATTATATATTTTAAATTCTTTACTAATATCCTCTATAATATTTGCTATGGCTTTTTCAGTGTGTAGATGATCAAAAAGTGTAAAAGAAATTAATCTTTTTTATAAATTCCATTCTATGTCTATCCAATGTGCTGTTAAACATAAATAAGGAAAATTATTTGGACCTGTCCAAACATCATAAGTTAGTGATATTTTACATAATAAACTAAAAAAACATTCCAATTAACATTTCTTTATCTTTTTTAAATGTTTTATAAATTATATTTTTAGTAGTATTCCTAGAATGACCTTTAAATTGTGTGTTTAAATAATTTTGTACACAACTTTCAAACTTTTTATTATCAAAAAAATTAAAAGGTTGTTCATCTTGTATTATAAATTTTATACACCATATTTTTCTTCTTCTATATTATATTTCCAATTAACTATTCCACTAGAACTAACATATAATTTAGATTGTCTTAAGTCTGTATTATCATCTTTATTATAGACAGCTATACATTTTGTTAAATGCTTAGCAATATGACCTACACCCCAACCCTTAGGATAAGTATATCCTGAACCACAATATTTACAATAATATTTATTTTCATTTATGGGATCTAGGATTACATGTTTCCAAACCCATGAGCTTTGCTTCCTAGGTTTTTTAAGGAAGTTCAAGGTATAAAATTGTTATTGATAAAGAATGAAAACCGAAGTCCAGAGTCAAACTTGTATTCCACACAAGAGAGAAGAGTTGAGACTTAAGGAGAAGAGTTGAGAAATTAAAAATATAGTGTAGAGAGATTGAGAATTGAGAAGAGGAGGAGTTGTGAAAAATGAGAAGAATGAAGTGGTATTTATAGAAGAAGTTGTGGGTGGTTTATGAAAAAAAATAATATAAACATTGCACATGTGCAACGTTCACATGAACGTCTTTTTTTTATTTTTTATTTAAAAGCGAACTGGCCTAGCCCGACCCTCCCTTAAATCAGGCCCATGACTGGGCCTAATAAAATGGGTCGAATGTACGGCAAGTGGTCGAGCCGACTTGGGCCGGCCATGTTCAATTTACACCTCTAGTGTCTACGAGTCATACGAAAACAATCATTTGAGCTCCAACACATCCTCAGAAAAAAAATCCTTAAGCAACAAGATGAGGAATTACAATCATGCAGAACAAACATAAAAGAAATCATGGCCAGGCATCACCTAAACTCACCTCCCACACCCATTGTTGCATGCCGACAATCTCCTAGCCATTAGATTCCCATCCCAGTAAGCTCCCACCTCAAGAATTCCTCAAAGTTTGTTCTCTTCAGAAACCAAAGAATTACAGCAAAAGAGGAGAGGAAAGCACAACGTCCAAAGAACCCAAACTAAGACTCACCTCCAACATGCAAATCTACCTTCACTCACACCCTTAAAATTCTCCTCCTCTCTTCTTGGAATTTTCCCTCCGGAAGTACTTCTCTCCTAGGCATCGAAAGGAAGAAGAAAAGAATCCCTCAAGAATTTTAATATAGACAAATTATCAGATAAGATCCGTCCTTACTTTTATTTGGTAAAGTCTTTCATCATCTACTGTTGAAAACACATCCAATAATTGAGATTAAATCTAGATTTTAAATTAACAAAACCACCTATGTTGTAATGGTGGTTTTGTGAATTTTCATTTTCCTTTCATTTTTATTTATTGATAGATTTTTATATTAACTAAATTACATTAATATCCCATTACACTTTAATATACTTTTTTATATAGCAATATCAATTTTTTTATTCGTAACGTTTTAATTTTTTAGTCTTAGTTTTAGTTTCAATTTCACAATTCCTTATTTCTATTTTAGGATTACTAATTTTTCTTGTTTTAGTTTCGGTATCAATTTTACACTTAATTGATTTTGTTTTAATATTACTATTTTTTCAATATCACTGTTTTTAGTGTGTATTGCTGTATTAAAAAATATCCATGGATCTTCCTATCTTCCCCTCTTTTACTTTCTACAAAAGGGGAAAAAATGGAGAAGGATGTATATATTCTTCCCCTCCTCCTTTCTCTCCTCCGTCGTTACTGTCTTCCCCCATCTTTTGCATTTTCTTTTGCATGGCACTACAGTACTATGAGGCACTGGTGGTTTGGGCTTATGAGGTCGGTGTGGCATGGGCTGCTCTCCGACGATGAGGGTGGCCATTGTCCGGAGGTGAGGCCGTGGGCTGTAAGTGGAGTGGGACGAGCTATTTTTCGATGGTGAGAGCAGCGGTTGTCCATCAATGACACCTGCTCCTCCGAAAAGACCCCCCTCCATTGCCACTGTATCTGCCTCCTCTCCCAGTCTCACCCCCTAACTCCCTCTCCCCAATACTCTCTTGCATGGTCTCCGCTGTCTGCTTCCGCCTTTGTGACGTTAACTCCTCCGTTCGCTCCACCTGCATCGACGTCGTCTACTCTATCGTCTCCGTCGTCGCCTCTAGTCTTGCTTCCTCCAGCAGTGTCGTCTCCCAATTGCTCTGCAAGAGCCTACTTCTGGATCAAGACCACAACTCATAGATCGGGTCGACTGACGAGAAGGAAGGGCGGCAATGGGATGGCTGGTAGTGGTGTATGTGACCAGAACGCCGAGAGGGGGGTAGGGGGAAGAGGGAGGGATGCTGTGTGAGTGATTTTTTTGAAAAAGGAGGGGGGTTTAATAATAGAATGAGTGGAGATTTTTGAATTTTGAATAAAAAATTTAGGTGATTTTTGAGGGTAGTTTATGGTTTTTTTTCAAAATTAAATCAATAGAAGATCTCCATGATGGATGGATAGGATTAAGGGCCTTACCATCTAAAATAATGGACGGGTCTTACCTGATATTACTGCTAGAATGCTTGCTTCTAACACTTACATTTCCCAAATTACAATTCTAACCTTAAAAATGTTGTCATAGAAGTCCACATTGTTACATTTCTATTCTAGTTCTCCACTCTAGAACCTGAGAGAACTCTCTATCTTGATCCAATTTTTTCGTCTATGCTTATGATCTTTCCACGACAGTGTTGGTGATGAGGGGGCATTTCGGTCATTACTACGTCCTAGTTGAAGGTTCAAATCATCGAAGTTCTATCAGATTTTGATAAAACAATAGTGATAGCTTAATTGGTTACTTTGGGTGTTTCTCATGTTGAGGTCCCAAATTCGAATCCTTTTGGAGTCAAATTTGAAATCATTATTTCTTGTATGGACATATGTCTAGATTTACTTGGTTAACGATAAATATGGGTAACTATCATCAACCGTAAGTTTATCCTTCATTGCTACCTGATCGCCCACCTTAGTGAGGAGGGTTTCTTATCAAATAAAAAAAAGAAAAAGAAAAAGAGTGATTATGATACTTTAATGGATAATGATTATACAATGGAGTTATGTGCCTTGAAAGGGTTGAAAATAGCCTGCAAACATCTACTCTGGATGTTCACTAGCCTACTGCAATGATCAGGAGAAAAATAGACATCCGCTCTAGACGTTCGCTAGAGCATTGCTGATGATTAGGAGAAAAACGGATGTCTGCTTCGAACGTTCGCTTTGTTACAGCTTCGTTTGAATCCATAGATTTAGCGAATGTCTGTCGTAGCAAGTTATAAAGATATAACCTATGTTTTAGGATTTTAAAACTTGTTTTTTTGACTTATAAACTTAGAGGACGGCGATTACAATTCTCTTAAGCATTTTCTCACCATTATACTCCCAAAATCTAGTGAATTTGATCTCTTCTTCACCAGTAGATGTCGGTTTCGACCAAACCACATAAGATCTTATAATTTTTTTGGTGTGTTTCTTCTTTTTTCTCTTTCTCGTGTCCTATTTTCTTCTCCCATTAATTTTGGTCATTGGTTTGTGTGATTCTACACAAGATCCATGCGTTTCAATCTATTTTCCACATTACAATCCATATTTTGTGATTCAGGGTGCGTATTTCATCTCCCAACAAGTGGCATCAAAGCCTTGGTGGTTGGATTGTTTATTTGTTCGTGTGAAAATAATCTTCAATCAAGTTTGAGATTGAGAAGTTCGACTAAGATGTGAACTTCGTTTTATGGCAATTGAAGATGTGAGGTTGTTTAATCCAAAATGAGCTAAAGAAAGCCATTCTTGAAAAGGAAATGAAGCTAAGCACTGTGATAGAGGAACAGTAGAAGGAACTTAATGAAAAGACGTTAACCTTGATTCAGTTGTCTGTATCTAATGACATTTTGCGCAAGATTGTTTATGAGGAAAGTGTTTAATGGAAACTGGAATCCTTGTATATGATGAAGTCTCCAGTTAATCATCTACACTTGAAGCAAAAGTTGTTTATGCTTCGTATGAGTGAAGGTACGTTTATTAAACAACACATAGATGAGTTTACCTCTAAACTTACGGATTTAGAGAATATTGATGTTAAGATAGAAGATAAGGACCAAGCTTTGCTACTTTTATGTTATTTGCCACTATTCTTCAAGAATTTTAGGGAAACTCTTATCAATAGTAAAGATTCTATTTCATTTGATGATGTTAGGAAATCTTTGCTTTCCAAAGAATTGATAGATAAAGAACTAACCCAAGAAGGAAATATGAATAGTGAAATCTTATTTTCAAGGGAAAAATCCATGGAGAAAGGGTCAAGTAGTAACAAAAATAACTTTAGATTTAAATCCAAGTTTTGTAACTGTGACCATGCCCGCGCCCGACCCCGGAGAGGGAGAGGGGCAGGGAGGAGACCACAGCCATGCCAATGGATGGCGAAGACGTAAGGATAGGATAAAAGAAAAGGAGTCGCCACCTAGTCTTTTAAGGGAAAGACAAGGAAAACCACAAATAGATGAATGCATGCATGGGATGCAGATAGGAAGGCTGGATGTCTGCTAACCAGAGGATGGGTAAGGATTCCTATTACGCACGAGGAAGGTATTAGGCACCCTCGTACGCCCGAGAAACTCGATC